>JARHVA010000103.1:7887500-8110000 GCA_037957365.1 Torreya grandis
ATGAACACAATGAAGTTATTTTTATGTGCACATCTATGTTGTGATTTGTTATCTATATGATGGTTTCTTAGCATCATCTTATATTTCATTAAGGAATGTCAAAAATTTAATCACCAGATTACCATGGAAAATGTGAGGAAAATTACTACACTCAAAGAATTATAGAGAAGAAAGTGAGGATTTCATTAACATACATCAAAATTGCAGGCATTTGTATTTATCTTCCCTCTCTCTCAGTTAAATTGAAATTATTATTAGCATGATTTCCTATAGTTGGAACTCTCTCCCAAACCAACTTATTTATCTCTCTAACTAACTTGGGTGAGCATTGCAAGAGAATTATGACGGGTAGAGATGAACCATCAGCTACTATAGTTGCATGGGTGAGTCATATGAGCATCCCTCTAAGAATTTTGTGCCACTTAAGATGAGAGAGACATGGTGACACATTTTATTTCATAGCCAAATCTCTCGTTAGGGACCAAAAATTGGTCAACAAGTAGCGTATCTCTTAAATCAATAGATAAATAAAAAAATTGTCTACGTGGATGCTTTTAGATGGGCATATAAATGCTAGAATGGCCTTTTTCCATGCTTCATCAAGAACTTGGGTTGAAATTTTCACATGGTCAAATTCATCCCTCAAGAGAACCTTCTCATCTTTGAGTGAAAAAATATATCAAACTTTAGGTAGGCATTATAAGAGGAAATCTTGCTACTATAATTACAAAAGGAACACCCCATAAAGGATTTAATTCCACTCATGATGAGTGAGACACAATGACACTTTTATCTTAAAACCAAATATCTCATTAGGGACCAAACAGTTGGTTAGTAAGTAATGTATCACTTGACTCACTAGCCTAATCGATGATTCATCTATGTGGATGCATCTAGATGGTCATATAAATGCTAGAATTTCCTCTATCTATGCTCCATCAGGCCTATAGGTTGAAATTTTCATGTGGAAAAACACATCCATTTGGAAAATTTTCTCATCCTTAAGTGTAAAAATAGAATGAAATTTAGGTGGGCATTACAATAAAGATGTGAGGGTTAGAGATGATATAATCAGCTCTTATAGTTGCATGGGTGAGTCCAGTGAGCATCCCCTAGAGTATTATGTGCCACCCATGATGAGGGAAACATGGTGACACATTTTATCTCACAAACAAATATCTTATTAGGGACCAAAATTTGGTCAGTGGGTAGTGTATCTCTTGACTCGCTAGCCCAAATAAATGAACCATTTCTCCTACTACTTTGTTTTCATTGGATCTTATTGTTGTTAGTCTTTTAATTTCCATAGTTTAAGTTGTTTATAGTGTTGAGATTGTGTCTCAAGCCCTTAGTATCTCCACTTCCAATGGTGTCACCTCAGTCACCATTCCATTAGCACTCTTAATCTTAAAAATGTTCATTTCAAAAAAACTAAAGGAGCCATGGCAAGTGCCTAGTTGCATGTTTATTCCACCCAATTATGACTTCTAATGCCTTCTTCTAGTTCTACCTAGTATACTTATATTGTTTCATCAAAGTAAATATGGAAAGAATAAACTTGTGTATATTTTTCATGTAATTCCCCAATTTGATGGTATATATTGGTTCAAAATAATTTATCCATCATTACTAGACCCCTTGTAATCATAAGCTCTAATGAAATATTTAGTGGACCTTTTGACTAAGACTACTACTAAGGAAACTTAGTCAATTGACTCTAACTAGTTCATGATTCCTTAGTGGGCTATTGATTTAGACGCTGAAGCTTCCCAAAGGCCTAATTTAATATAAAAAAGATTTCTAGGGTAAATTTTGTCTTTGATAAATCCACATGAACCATTCAATGGGTCAAAAGAGGAAGATTCAGGATGATGCATGTAGAGGTTTAGTTTTGGAGGAAAAACAAGATGTTTTTTCTTTGTCAAAGAGAAATAATAAGAAACTAGGATAGACCCCTTATAATGAATATTTCAAGTACTACTTCAAGATTGATACAAAATATTTGATAGAACTTCATGAGGGGAATAAACAAGCCATGAGAGAGCTAGACAAAGAGATTGAATAGGTAAGGGAATAACAAAGAATTGTTCATTTCCTTACAAAAATTGAAAATGATGTTTAGAGTGTAGCCCTTCGGTTTTACAATGTCTAGGATTATATTAGTTCAATGAGAGCTAAGCTAGCTCCTCATGTTATTGATATAAGATTTTTTTCAAATTTTTGAAGGAAGATGAAAATAATTTTAATTTTCTTGTATTGCATACTATATAAACATAATATTTTCAAACTTTATCAATTATTGATGCTTTCTATCTTGTAAGAACCCATCAAGTCTCAATCTCTTTGAGTGTATGCCTTAAAGGGTGTACTAAGAAAGGGGTGGGTATATCATTAGTGCTTTGTAGGATTTTTATTTCTTATTTCCACTTGCTATCTACACACTTATCTCATAAAAAATATTTACCTAAGATTTGCCTCCTCTTTTGGTTCCTCTAGTCATTTTCGACCTTCATTAGCCCTTCCCTAGCCTAAAACCCTTTTTTGACAGTTTACATTATACTATTGCCCTTATAGACCTTGTAATATAATTTATAAAACTTATTAGGGTCTAGGTAGGCCCTTGGCTAACCCATACCATGACTTAATTTGTTTTTTCAATAATGATACTAGGTTAATTGGGTTAACCTTGTCAGCGTAAAATTTCAAAAATGACTAGTGTTAGATCTGCCTATATAAACACATCCATTTCATCATTTCTAAGAGAAGAGAATAAAAATAGATATATATTTTGCATTTGCTTATCCACCATTCTAATTGTGGATCATATCTTAAGGTTTCATACTTTATTTGGAGATACAGATCTTGTCTTGTGGAGAAGTCTTTTGGATGCATTGATAAGTTGTGTAACCTAGAGCTGATTTATCCTTGTCATCCTTATATACCATAACAACCTCTTGTGAAGAACCTTGGCAAATAGAGATATTGAGGTTTAACAGGTTCATCTTCAAATGTAAGTAATCTTAGCTTTGTTCCTCCTTTGTAAGAGTAGATAGATATGCATTTATACTTATTTCCCATACATTAAGATTATATATAAATTGATGTGAGTATATGTCTTCTATGCATGTTTAATTTTAATGTTTATTACCCCACTTTATGCTAAAATTTTTGGTGACCAATAGATTATACTTTACTTGTTATTAGTTTAATGACTATAAAAACATAGGACCTAGTTAGGGTTATTGCATAGTTTTGCTTGATTGGAGGCTTTACAACCCTCCTTAGTGCATTTACTATGGTAAGAGATCCATTGGATAGGTATAGTAGATATATATTGGTCATGACCTTGAATATATAATTTATCCACAATTAGAAGTGTAAGTAGGATTTATCTTTTTCAAACTAGGATTAATTTATAGATCTACTTCATTTACCATTGTGTACATTCTGGTGAACCCGATGTGAATCTAACCCCTGCATGTTTTATTTCATGCCATCATTTTTATCATCTTATTATATTTTTCAATATTTCAATATTATATCAAACCAGATGATATAATTATAACTTTATGTTCATAGGTTCAACACACAGTCACATCAAAATGACTTTGTTTTGTCTTTGTAGGTCTTCATCAATGATAGGTTACTAGATCAAATAGTTCAACATAGTAGTCTTCTTCAGTTATAAATTAGTATATAGAGTCAAATAGGTTGAATTTTTCATATTATTCTTTATACCAGCATATAATTTAACAAACACTATTGAATAGGTTGACCCTGTTCTTTATTCTTATTCAACACATAGGGTTTTGCAAAACTTGGTCAAACCAGTTGAACCAATTTACAAAATTTGAAAGAAACAATTAAGGAACTTTACCATAAATTTTTTAAATATTAATTATTTTCAATATTACCAAGGTTCCTCTCTTTCCCCTCTCTATAATTTTCATACTTTCTTTAGTTCTATTCTTCACAAGTTATTAGTCTTTAAAACTATGACCCTACAGTCAACTAGGTCAACCTTGTCAATTTAGTTCTATAATCTATCTTGTGTCTTAAAAACATAGTCAACCTATTCGACTCTATTCTTAAAAACCTTAATTCTACAAAATAGTAACAAGCCAATCAACTTTGTTCTATGTTGTTTGTATATAGTGTTGCCTAAATTGACTCTATGCTATTCTCAATCAAGTAATTAACAATTATTTGCTAGTAATTAATTCACATTTCCTTTCTCAAATATTTGCATGCTTAGAGTAAATCACATAGTCTAAATAGGTGGTTTTTAAAATTATGATTTAGTTACACTATATTACTCTTTTTCACACACTACCAAATCACATACCATTCAAAATATATTTAAACACTTATCCTCCCAAGGCCTACCTACTTGTATTTCATCAACAAGGGGGAAGCCAACTTGGTTTTTTGGTCAAATATAAATACATGGTTAATGATATATATTGTAAAATCACCTAACACACTTATCATTATGGGATTATGAAGTGAGGGGGTAGGCCACAATACCAAGCTAATACCATTGCCAACACAGATCCATTTTAGCACAAACATTCCTAAAACCATTCGTAGATTGCTTTTCTAGTTCCTTATTTTAGCCAAATCTCATATGAAACTTAAATCGACATTTTATAATAAATCTAACAACACTTAATATGACCATTTAGTCAGCATTTACTTTTCAATTTATTACTTTCTCTTTGAAAAAACTTGCATTGGACAGTGTTGGTGTAAGGTTTTGTGTTGTGTACCCCAATTGGATCACTCACATTGATCCAATTATTTATGTGTTTGAGTTTATTCTTTTTTTAATTATCTTGCCAAAAAATTCCCTATTTCATAACACTATCATTCTTATTGATATAGTTTATTATAGATTGTATTCTACCTTATCAATAGTACATAATCAACCTATATGGTTATGTATCCTTATCATCCCACTTTTTCTCCCAATCTACAATATAGATTCGACTTGAATGACTCTATATTCTTCTCTACTAGTCAAGTTACATAACACAGTCAACTTACATGACTATGTATCCTTATCAACTTGTTTTATCACCCTATTTGAAATACAAATTTGACCTATATAACTTTATAGTCTTCTCTACCAATTGGGTTACATAACATAGTTGACCTACATGATTTTGTATCCTTTTTTTTCCTTTGATTTTGAATCATATTTTTCCTTCTTAAACTTTCTTTCTCATCATGAACTACCTATTTAAGGACAACATTTAGATGAACTCAAAAGACATGATGAGCCTTACCCACCCTAATAGATTTTCCCATAAATAGCTTTTGGATTCTACTCTAGATGAAAGTAATGTGTATGTGGCCACTCATACTACAAATTATTGGACCTTTCCTAATACATATTCAATTCAAAACCCTATTTTCTCTTTATAAGATTAGTCTAAAATAAAGTATACTCCAAAAATTATTTTCTTCATTAATGAATTTACTTAACATCAAAGAAAAGACCCTTATACTATTTATCACCTTATGATGAGTGGTCAAATAGAAGAACCCCATTCACCTTCCCCTACATTCTCACATAGATTTGGGGGTAATAACTTCTTTTCATCTCAACCTCTTCTTCATTTATTTCCTCCACCTCCATACGAAGTATCTCTACTAACATGGTAGGTTCAACATCTAGTGGGCCTTTTCCAAGACCTGCTCTTCTTAATTATTCCACTAGTGCATCATTTTTTACCCAAGATAATCATGCCACTAGTGATCCTTATTGTAATATTTCTACAAGTGCATCTTTTGAAATCCAAGCAAATTATGCTGCTAGTGCCTCCTTTGATAACAATTCATCTCAAGATACTAATATCATGCATGCCACCACTCATAGTGGTACCCAAGCCACTAAATCAATGTTAATGCTTCACATGCTATGAATAACACCACTTACACCCATCAACTTTTGTTATAAACACTTAACCAAATGAATTATTTTCAAGTGAATAATTCTAACCAAATGATTCAAATGAAAAATCATCTTATCCATCTCCAAAATAACCCTCAATAGATTTTATGGGGAGTGCACAACAAAAATGCCCCCAGATCCTCTATAGGATTCCCATGGTAATCTTATCCCCCAACCTCCTATTATTAACAAAACAATCAAACAAATTCAAAATGAACCTCTTACACCTCAAATATATATATATATATATATATATATATATATATATATATATATATATATATATATATATATATATATATATATATATGTATATATATATGTATATATATATGTATATATGTATATATATGTATATATATATATATATATGTATATATATATATATGTATATATGTATATATATATATGTATATATATGTATATATATATATTATCACCCCTATCATTAGCTATAATGGGTCAACTAATCCTACCCTACACTTAAAAACATTTGAAAATCTACAAAGATTGGGTCAAATTAAACACCTTTTCTGCTACTAAAATCTTAGTAAAAACTCTCTTTGGTGAATTTTTAGATTATTATAGCTAAATCAAATCTCATTCCATCACTAGTTATGAAGATTTAGTTAATGCTCTAGTATAAGAGTTTCAAACTAGTGACCTCCCTAAAAATATATTAGCTCATTTTATTAATTGCAAACAACTTGATATAGAAACCACACAAGATTTCATCAAATGGTGGAAGACCTTGTCTAAAAAGTGTGAACACAACATGGAAGATGATAAACTATTTCATTTATTTACCAATGCTCTCTGTGCTAAGTTGTAATATTGGGTCCAGATTCTCTCTCCATAAACATTAAAAGAGGCCATTGACCAAGCCAAGTGCCAAGATTTCATCATGCATCAATTAAAGCCATCCCAACCTCTATGGGAACTTGTATTCTCATCAAAAATAAAAATCATAATTTTAATAATGATGGTGTCATTGATTCTTATGATACCATTCATAATATTCAAGCTATTGATCCTGACCATGCTCTAGAATAAGCTTCCCATCTAAACCACATCCATAATCCTCACTTTTATTTAACAAGTAAAATCAATGTTCATAATCCTTTATCCTTATATAATCTCCAAAATCATCTACCAAGGCCTCTTATGCAAGAAATTGATCCCACTTAGCCTATGAAATCATGGTACGATTCAAATAAATTATGTTGGTTTCATTCTAGTTGGGGTCATTCTCATGAGACTTATAGGCAATTTTGTAATTTAGCTATGGATTTCGTCCTTTATCCCAATTTAACCCATGATTATATCATTCATAAATTACAAAAATCCTATGACATTACCTTAAAATCTCCTGAAACACAAAATAAAACTAATGCTTTGAACCGAGCTAATGCTTATCTAGCCATTTATAATGACCCTCTTCCAAATCACCAAGACAATAATGATAAGCCTACTCCTTTCACTAATAAAAATGATGGTATTATAGACCCATATCTCAAAGATAATGTGGTCAATATGACTAATATACTAAGGGTAGTTTCCTTCATTGATTCACATCCCACCCACACTCACCAATCATCTCACACTTTTTGTGTTTCCAAGATTCTTCCCCAACTCACCTAATAGAGTTGGGGAAAGAAGACCTTATCTATTTTGATAAACCAATTCCAACACCTCCATTGAATAACACCTCTCATACCATTTATACAACTTTTCCAACCTATTTACCCATCACTAATGATAATCAACCTTCTACTACCATTCTTTTAAATCTATCTCAAACCAAACCTACATAAACTACCTCATCCTATCATAATAGTCAACCAACTTATCCCTCAATTAAACCTCCCACATCCTATCAACAAAAATATACATGCACTTCTGCTCCTCCTTTTGAGGAAATCCTTCAACACTCTCTAGTAGTCCCCTTACGGGTTATGATGAATGAGATCTTGTCATATAAATTACTAATCTCCCTTCTCAAATCCCATTTCTCAAACTCATGCAAACTTCTCTACATCATCATAATCATCTTATGCATCTTTTATTCAAAATGATAATTCCTTATCCTCCCCTAATAGGATGTGAAGCCACCTTACCTAGATAAGAAGAATCATTTTACAATAGTACAAAGATATGATTATACACATTGACAAAATAATGGACACTTTTCTTTACCTCAAATTACCCATTACTTTTATGATTCCTGATAATATTCTACTTCATATGGATGATCCTCCCCTTTTTATTAGTGTCTAAATTAGTGATTTCTAAGTCAAGCATGCCTTTATTGATAAGGTTTTAGGTACTTGTGTTTCCTCTCTTGATTTTATTAAAACCCTTGGATACTTTAAATATAATCTTAAGTCTACAAAAACATGTGTCAAGGCTATGACCAAAGGTAAATGCTTCCCTTAGGTTGAAGTTGTGTGTGGATCCCTATCACCATCCCACCTATCAATTTTTGATTGAGGGTTATTATCTTCAATTTTCATCTCTCCTATAACATCTTGCTTGGTATGGACTCATTATATGAGTACCATTACCTCTTCTGCCTGCCAATGAGTCAAATTCCCTCATAATGGTATAATCTATATGATTCAAGGTGCCAATATCCCTTTTAATTTTGAACAATTCCAAAACTATGGTGTATTCAAAATTATAACCCTTGAAATCCTACCGAGTGTTCCATTTTGCTAATCCCAATGATTTATCTTCCTTATCAATTCTATGTGAACTTACCATGGTCACCCTAAACTCATCAAGAATATACCACCTAACCTCTTAGATTTTAATGATGATGAGCTTGATGTGATCAAAATCAAGATAAAAAATTCTAATATCTCTCTTCATCTCATTCCTCAACTTCCACTTTCTCTAAAGTTGCATTCTCATCAACCACCTAGTGATGATATACTCATAGTCTTAACTAAGATTCAACACTCTATTCATCATACCACCTATGATGAAAAGGTCATCCCTACCTATTTAATTGATCTTCATACACTTGACTATGATGATGGTTATACCTTAGATGACCCATTTCTAGGAGGTCTTGTTTAGGCTTGAGACATTGAAATCATTCATTATCTCTCTTATTTGTTTCATTATTTCCATTTATCTTATCACATTTAGTCATATATATTTCCTAATTTTAGCATTTTCCCTCTTGTTTTTATGTTAGATATGGTGCTCATACCTCCAATTTATTAAGAAACTTGTAAGATCATGATTATGAATCATGCTATGACTGGTCCCTATTGCTTTACTAGATACCAAGATCCCTATAGCTAGTTTGCCCTTGAGATGCTTGCTATTCTCTTTCAACCTTTTGTGTATCCTACCACTCCCTCAATTGATTTTAGCCTAAATCCTATTCTCACTCCTCTAGTTGAGTCTTTTTATACTTTTGTTCTTCTTGATCCTTAAATCAAGCCTTATCTAGTATTTACACCAACCCCACCTTCCCTTGGTGATGGTTTTCTCCCTTTACTTTAACTAGTTGCTTTCCCCACCCAATGGGATGATTAGCCATACTATGATATTCATAGAGTTTTTGGTCATTGGATTAGAGATTGTACATTATACCAGCCTTCCTCAGATTCCATTTCCACTCCCTCTATTAGTACACCCATAAAGTCTGCTAACAAGTGTATATGTTTCTTTCACAACACATATAATCACTCCTCCATGCATTGTCATAAAATTCAAAAATATATAGACAACTTGCATCCAATTCTTCTTCAACATACTAAAAAGGCTATACCTTCTCCAAAATTATTACCTAAGTATATTACCAAATATGGAGAGGTATATTGTTTTTGGTACCAATATAATACCCATCACATTAATTATTGCCACATTCTTTAGCAGCATCTCAAGGATCACCTTATGACCATTATTATGCCTACTATCCCCCCTCCCATAGATTACCATCATAATAAGGCTCCCCTTATTCCCCCATGGATCCTCCACATGTGGCCCTCTCTACACCTATAGTTTTTCCACATGTGGTTCCTCCACCCATGGATCCTCCTTTACCTATGGCCCCTTTTCCATTGATGACTCCTTCATGTTCCATAGAGTCCACTCCTATTCTTTATTCTAAGTATCACACACAATATGGCCCTCATGAGCATGATCCATTAGGAATGCCTACATTTTCTATCAAAGAGATTCAATGATAAGTATTTTCTTAGCTTTAGTTGAATATCTATGAGACCCTCCTTGTCATTAGATCCTAGCTTCACAAAGACTTATAATATGTTATGGACAATGCTTGTGGATAAATATAATATTACTTATGAAAACAATGTGGTGTTATTTCATTTATTTATTCATTTTGGATTGGATGTGTGCTCTAAATTTACATTTATCTATCTTATATCATTTGACATTGTGTCAAATTATTATCTATCTTAAATGGTTATTTATGTTTCACACTACATTTTTTCTATGGTGTCATTTCCTTCCTTATGTTCTCTAATAAATTATTTTTCATGATTACATTATTTTTATCTATGTTCATTTATTTCTATAAGAGGTCAAACCTTGCTCCCCTTAGTTATTCCTTATTTACCATGTGATCAAATAAAAAACAATTCATCTCATTATAATCTCATTTTACCAATCCATATTGGATCTCCCTTTATTATCCTTATATCCTTTAACAAAATAAGCATACACATGATTGAAACTTGAGATAACATACTAGTACTTGTATGTATGAGTAGAATTCATTTGGTTCTTCATATTGATCATCTAGAAATTTTGGGTCTATAAAGGAAAATCTAAATAGGCAGTTTGATGATGTCACCATTACTATGTGTGGATGAGTCTAGGGGAGTTGGTAGTTGATCTTAGTATCTCATTTATCTATATGGTTGTGATCACATTAGTCCCTAGTTATTATGCACCAAATTTGAAGTCATGAAATAAAGTGTTGTAGAATATATGAGGATGCAAAGTTGGATACTCAGATAAAATTCACTAAGATGATTCACCATTATGTGTGGATGAGTCTGGGGGAGTTGGTTATATGGTTGTGATCACATTAGTCCCTTAGCCAAATTTTAAAAAGGGCTCAAGTAAGAGCCAAGTAAGTATATTGATGAGGTTAACATTTGCACACATAAAGGTGTCAAAAAAATGATCATATGGGTTTGCCAATTTTTTTCCTAGTTTTTATGCATCAAATATTAGGTCATGTGATATATCATGATAAAATATGTGCATGTGTAAAATTAGGCTCCTAGGCATTTTAACAGTGTTTTCCCACACTTAGTTAAATTTGTATATGGCAAGAAAAAGTTGAGTAGGCATTTTTATGATGTCATGTATTGTAAGTATAAATGTTTCTAGAGTAATGAATATATGGGTGGAATACCCTATGTGATAGGGTCCTATGCACTAAATTATAGGTCATGTGATGAAGCACATCAAAATTTGTGTAAGAACAAAGTTAGCCTTCCAGGTAGTTTTAAGCATAGTTAGCTCTATAACAGAAGAATCTAAGTGTGTATATTAATGATGTTATATATAGCATGCATAAAGGATTCAAGAAGAGATGAGCATATGGGTTAATTCATTATCATGCCCAATTTATATGCTCCAAATTTTAGAACAGGAAGATGAGTGTAAAAAATGATATGAAGGTGCAAAGTTAGCCTTGTAGGCATATTGAGATGGTCCCCATAGTCAAATTTTAAAAAGGTAAAGATTGATATTATTATAACATCTAATGATTAGTGATTAATCATACATTGAAGATCTAATGATGTGCATTAAATTTAATATGTCAAAGGCACCTTCGAATAAACATGCTAATAACAAGTGTCACAGTCATGGAGCTTGGATAATAAATCTATGGAGAGGATTATAGCCAGATACTCAATGATCAATGCAAGAATGTCAAGTATCTCAATAGTGAGAACTAAAAATAATGTGTAGAATGCACATGCTAATGCCAAGTGTCAGATTCATGAGATCTCATTAGAGATAAAGTTTGAGCTTGCCAGAAGATTAAACATTGAGCAGTTGATTATGTAATGAGATCTAATGGAGTGAGTGGACTCAATGGGACAAAGTGCTCAATGTTTAGTGAGGTAGAGGCAAGATAAAGATCAAGATAGTTTTATGAGATTGATGGACTGTAACTATTACAAAGTCTCAGGAAGTAGTAAGATTAGACCAAATATTCTATGTTTAATGATAGACAGAAGTAAAGTCCATGCTACTTTGAAGATCCAACAACATGTGAAGGCTCAAATCAAAATATTTAAATAACATGTTTTAAATTTGAAAATTTAAATTCCATAAGCCTACAAGAGTCTAATAGAGTGTGTGATCCTATCAGATAGTGATCTAACAACTGCATTTTAAAGTTAAGAATATTGAATAAGGATCATTAGATCTTGGTACAAAACTTATGATCAATAGTCAATATTCAAAGGTCTATTCATCCCAATGGTCAAGTGGTGGAACATGTAGGAACTTACAATTAAGCCATAAAATATAGTGAAAATAATGAGTTTGATTACAGTGATTGATCAAATTTATGTAATAATACATGTACATCAAAACTAGAGCCCATTATATTCTAAAAATAGTAATGAGACCAAGAGTCATGGTGATGAATAATGAGTTCAAGATGTGGGAAACTTGTAATTAAAGATAAGAACTAAAGTCAAACAAAACTAAACATGATGTGTTAGCAAACAAGTGTAAACATAGAGAAGATATAGAACCTTTGATCAAATACTTGTGTGTGTGTGTGTGTGTGTGTGTGTGTGTGTGTGTGTGTGTGTGTGTGTGTGTGTGTGTGTGTGTGTGAGAGAGAGAGAGAGAGAGAGAGAGAGAGAGAGAGAGAGAGAGAGAGAGAGAGATATCCAAGTTATACAAAATGTGGTTGGTATTATTGAATTATGTCAAATAAATAAATATAAGACATAAAACTAGAGGGATAAAAAGGAAGAGAAGAGGTTGTAGAGATAAATTAACTATGTTGAATAGAGATATATAGACATAGAGATATATGGGTGAAGTGGAAGAGAAGAGAAGAGAAATGTGCAAAGTATGAGTAGTTATAGACCAGACCTATAACAGAGAATTGAGATTGGATTATTTTATGAATTTATATTATAATTTGTATTTTTAAATCCATATAAATATGATCATTGGGTGCCATAAAATAATATGAGTTAGTGCTCAGTTAGGGATTGGTTGATTCCTTAGATTTGGTTCTCTTAAATAAGGGAGTTAGTCTTTCCTTAGAGTTAATGATCTTAAACTAAGGGATTGGTGTCTCCTTAGGGTTGATGCCCTTAAATGTGTAACTAGTGAGGTTTTAACTATGAGGCTATATTAGAATAGTAGATTCTATAAGGTATTCTCACCATGCTTTTTCTCATATTAGGTTTTCTATATATACATAAGGTGTTATGCATTTTTATGTGTGTGGTCTCTGCATATATGTTTTAATCATCATATCTTTTATAATTTGATTGTAAAAGGGTTTAAATGATTAATTTAGTCAATCTACAGATTCACCCCTCCTCTTAATAGATATTTGTGTTCCAAAAATTGGTATCATATCCTTGGATCTTTAGAAGAAGCTTAATCAGCTCAAGTAGATCTTAGATCGTGAACACAAATAACTATTTAAGAAGGCTCTTCTTCAAATAAAGCACCTCTATTTGATGGATCAAACTATGGATTTTGGAGCATTAGAATGGAAGAATATATATCTTCATTGGGGTTTGATGTATGGATGTCTATTGTAATTGGATATACAACTTCTGTTATAACTCCTACTAATTAGGCTACCAAAAAGGCATATGAAAGAAATGCCAATGCTAAGAATGTTATTCTATGTGGATTGTCTAAATCAAAGTGTATCAAAGTGATGCATTATCAAAATGCACAAGATATCTAGAATAAATTGAAAATCATATATGAAGGTGATGATAAGGTAAATCAAGTCAAGTTACAAACATACATAGGTATTTTTGAAAGTTTCAAAATGAATGAAGAGAAAATTGTGGACTACCTTCTCATAGTAGATGAAATAGTCAATACAATTGCCTTGGAAAAGATATGAAATAATCAATCATTGTAAAAAAGGTCCTAAGATATCTGCCATCAAAGTATGAATCTAAATCTCTACAATATAAGAATCTATATATTTGGATAAACTCATTATTGATGAGTTACATGGAACCTTCACTACCTATGAGATGAGAATGGGAGAAGCAAATACTTCCATGAGAGAAGATACATTCAAAGCATCCAAGAAATTAAAAGCAAATGCATCTACATATGAATCTGAGGAGACGGATGAAGAAGAAGCCAACTTTGTTAGAAGATTAAAAAGAGGGTCTAGAAAGTAAAAAGGTAAGTTACATTTTAAATGTTTTAACTATAGTAAGATAGGACATTTTGCTACTAAATGCCCTTATGAGAAAAAAATATAAATTTGAGTGGGAATAGGATGGTGAAAGGATTAAACCCCACTATTATAATAAGAATAACTTCTTTAAAAACAATAAGTGCTTGTATATAAGAGAAGATAATGACTCATTAGATGATAGCTCTGATGATGACCATGATTGTGTCTTTATGGCTAAGGAAAATGAATCCCTATTCATGGAATTAGGATAAACTTTTATAGATCTAAAAAAGAAAAAGTTGAAGACTCTGATGAAGAAGAGGAAGGAGAAGTAGATCTAGAGTGTGATCTAATCTATGCTCTAGATTAGATTGACATGTTGAGAAAAGAGAAATAAAGATAGAAGAAGTTGGCATTAAAGGAAATTAAAAAACTATCCAAAGGTCTTGAAAACTGTAATCATATGGTAGTCAACCTAAAAAAATAATTTAAAGAGGTTGAAAGAATAGAAGATGTCATCAAAATTTAACTACAATTTAAAATTAATGAATGCATGAAGTTATAAGTAGAGATAGTGGCTTTGAGAAAAGATCTTGAAAATGCTAAAGTAAAAATAGACAAAGGTTTGAAGATAAAATGAGGATTAGACATTCTTGTTGAGTTGATCAACTCTCAAAATAAATCAAAAGAGAAATCTAGTCTTGGTTATGAAAAAGGAAAAACATATATAACTAGTACATCTTCTAATTTATATGATAATTTTAAAGTAGAAGTAGAATCAGGATTTAAGAAAGAGAAAGATTGTAAGGGTACAAAAACAAACATAAGCATTGTTAATGTGAAGAAAGATGAAGGAGAAAAGAAGCCTAAAGAAAGGAAGAACAATGATGAGTCCATCTCTTTAATTCAAGGAAGATGTAGAAGACAAAGGTAGCTGATGTAGATGGCTAAATAAGAGTGAGAGACTTGAAGAAGCCAGACTTAAAAAGAACTCCACATCTTACACAAAGAAATACTACGACTAGGTATTCCTCATTTTTCTATATTTGTTGTTATAGCTGTAATCAGTTTGGTCATAAGGCTAGTGAATGTAGAGTTGTATCTAAAAGGAGAACAAACTTTGTAAGTAAAAACTTATTTTTACCCTTATTATATACAAATGTAGTATGTTATAATTTTAATAATTTTGGTCACATAGCTAAATAATGTAGAAAAAGCTTTGTAAGACCAAAAATACAAAGTAAAAAGAAAGGCATGCTTCCCAGTGTGAACAAAGGTTTGTAAGTATCTAAAAAGGGGGAAAATAGGACATATAAGAAACCCAAGGATGTATGGAAAGTGAAAGATTAGCTATGATGGAGAATGTTATAGAGGTTGGAAAATATTAAGAGATCTCAATGTCTGCTTATGTTAAGAATGAAAAGACCAATCTCAAAGTGAATTCTAAGGTACTGGATGAGGATATTTTTAAAGTGTTTACATATTAAAGTGAACATCCTTATATTTCTAAGTAAGCTTCATGCATAGAACATCAGTTTTTTATGCCTAGTGATGAGATTCTAAATGTAAAGAAGATTCTTTAGATGAAAAGGTATGTCATGAATCTATGTTGTCTCCATGTATTTTTTATCTAATCATATAATAAAAGGAGAACATTGTGGTGGATGAGCATGTTACTTCTCTTAATCCTAAGAATAAGGAGAATAAATACAATTATAGGATGACCAAGGAGGAAAAGGAATATGAGGAGTTATGGGCAACTCATAGTTTCACATTATTCTAAGACATTGTGAAGTAGGGTGTCTTTATCTATGCTTCTTAAGAGACTCTTTTTAGTGGAGAATAAAGTGATGTTATATTATCTTTATAAGATTATAGAATTCAATAAATGAGTGCCCCAAATTGGAGCTAGTATGTCAAGGTTTAGATGAAGAGAAATGAGCTCATAAATAATTTATTTTATCACTTGAGCATTATAGGGTTTCTTAGTTAATCCTAAGGGTTAAAGTCATGGTATAGGAAGCCAAGGTTCCCAAAGGTGTGGAAGCTCAAATATTGGTGAAAAATAGTGTGGTGGTTGTCTCCTAGTATGCAATAAGTTTTAGAGGTTGGCATAAGTGTTCCAATGCAATAAACCCTTGACATTGTGTATCTTGGCTTGTGCAATGAGTTGGGTTACCAAACTTGGTAAAAATGTGTAAAATTATTATATACATGTGTTAAATGAAGTCAAGTGTGATGTAGGTAGTTACTTGATGTAAATATGGAACATGGAATTAGGGGGAGATAACTCAGATAGTGTGAATGGCTTGAGGAGTTATGCATGATGTGAAGGGGAGCTTATGTGAGATGCTTCAATCATGTTGAAGATGTTCAAGTGATGTAATGAGATAAAAATTAAGAGTGGTATTTCCTACATCACATCAATATATTGTAGTGATAGGGCATGAATCTAGGGGGATTATCATAGAAGTCTTGTTAATCCCTAGAAGAAGAGAGAAAAGGTAACTCAAGTATGCATACTTTTGTAAATTTATAATAAGTTGATGGTTGTAGATTAGTGGACAAACTCCTTTATCTGATAAATGGGGAGAAATATTTTGAAAAATAGTGAGAAAGAGTCCCTTTGACATTGATGTCAAAGAGGGAGAAAAATTAAAAATGCTCTCTATAAAATTTTGGACAGAAAATACAAATAATAAATAAGATTAGAGCATGTCTCCAAGTTGAGTTTATGAAAATGTGCCATTACCTAAGGGGAAGTAAGTTTTAGTATGAAAATATCTAGTTCATACTCGTTAGGGAGAAAGTTTTGGTATGAACAACTTCATTTCATACTCATCATAAGCCAATGCAAGCAATGCTAGAGGAGCAGAATATTAGAAGATCGGAGCATTTAGTTTGCCATTAATGACAGAGGGGGATATTGTTGGCAATATGATTATCATTGATGTCAAAAGGGAGATTATTTACATTATAGATGTCATTGATGCTAAGGGTTGAATATGGTGATTAGAGGATATACAAGATCCTACTAGAGGTTAAGAATGATTGGAGTGCTTGTGTGCATGAGTGGAATTCATTTGGTTCTTCATATTGATCATCTAGACATTTTAGGTCTATAAAGGAAAATATGAATAGGTAATTTATTGATGTCACCATTGCCATGTGTGGATGACTCTGCGGGAGTGTATCATATGGTTATGATTAAACTAGTCCCTATTTGTTATGCACTATATTTGGAGTCATGCAATGAAGCATGGTATAAAATATGAGGATGCAAGGTTGGCTACTCAGATAGAATTCACTAAGTTTCTATACTTAGCCAAATTTTAAAAAGGGCTCAAACAAGATCCAAGTAAGCATGTTGATGAGGTCAACATTCACACCTCAAAGACAAAATGATCATATTGATTTGTTAATTTTTATGCCTAGTTTCTATGTACTAAATTTTAAGTCATATGATGTAGCATGATAAAAAAATGTGCATGTGTAAAGTTGGGATCCCAAGCATTTCGATAGTGTTTTCCCACACTTGGTCAAATTTGTAGATGGCAAGGAAAAGTTGAGTAGGCCATTTTATGATGTCATATATTTCAAGTATAAAGGTTTCTATAGTATATGAATATATAGATCAAATCCCCTAAATGAGTGGATCTTATGCACTAAATTATAGGTCATGCAATTAAAGACATCAAAAGTTATGCAAGAACAAAGTTGGCCTTCCAAGCAATTCTAAGCATAGTTAGCTCTATGGTAGATGAATTTGAGTGAGAATATTAATGACATTATATATAACACATGTGAAGGATTCAATAAGAGATGAGAATATGGGTTTGTTCATTATTATTCCTAGTTTATATGGTCCAAATTTTAGAATAGGTGGATGAGCAAAGTAAAATATATAATTGTGAAAAGTTAGCCTTATAGGCATATTGAGATGGTCCCCATACATGGTCAAATATTCATAAGGTAAAGATTGAGCTTGTCAGAAGATCTAACAATTAGCTTAATCATATGTTAAAAATCTAATGATGCGTAAAAAATTCAATATGTTAAAGGCACCTCTGAGTAAACATGTTAGTAACAAGTGTCACAATCATGGAGTTTGCACAGTAAATATACATAGTGTTTTAAAGTCAAATAGTCAATGAGAAATGTGGGAATTTTAAGTATCTCAAAGTGTGAATTGATAGCAATGTGTAGAATGCATGTGCTAATTCCAAGTGTCACATTCATGGGATCTAATTAGAGATAAAGTTCAAGCTTGTCAGAAGATCGAATGGTGAGCAATTGATCATGCAATGAAGATATAATAGAGTGAGTGGACTCAATGAGATAAAGTTCTCAATGTTTAATGAGATAGAGGAAAGTTAAATATAGAGATAATTTTATGAGATCGATGGAGCACAAGTGTTCCAAAGTCTCAAGAAATAGTGAAATTAGACCAAGTGTTTGATGTTTAACGGTAGATAAAATTAAAGTCCATGATACTTTTAAGATCCAATAGCACATGGGAGCTCAGATCAAAAGATCTAACAGACAAATTTTAAAATTGAAAAGTTAAATTCCAAAAGTGTACAAGGATCCAACATAGTGCATGATCCTGTTAGAGATTAATCTAATAGATGTATTTTAAAGTTGAGTAGATTGAACAAGGATCATCATATCTTGGCACAAAACTTAAGATCAATGGTCAATATTCAAACTTATATTCATCCCAATGGTCAAGTGGTGAACATGCAGGAACTTATAGTTAAGTCATAAAATATGACATAGATAATGATTTTGATTGCAGTGATTGATCAAATTTATGTAATAATGCATGTGCATCAAAACCAAAGCCTAGTATATGCTAAAAATAGTAATGAGACCAAGAATCATGGTGGTGAAACATGAGTTTGATATTCAAGAAATTTGTAATTAGATATAGGAACTAAATTCCAATAGAACTGAGCGTGATGTGTTAGCAAACAAGTGTAAACATAGAGAAGATACATAACCTTGGATGAAATGCTTATATATATGTCATCTAGGTTATAGAAAATCTAGTTGGTATTATTAAATTGTGTTAAATAAAGAAATATAATACACAATACCAAAGGGGTAGAGAGGAAGAGAAGAGGCTACAAAGAGAAATGAAGTGTGTCTAATAGAGATATATATAGACATAGAGATAGAGGGGTAGAGTAGAAGAAAAGAGAAGAGAGATGTGTGGAGTATGAGTAATTATAGACTAGACCTATAACAAAGAATTGAGATTGGATTATTTTATGAATTTATATTGTAATTTGGAGTTGTAGCTCCTTATAGATCTAATCGGTGGGTGCCATCAGATAAGCTGAGTTGGTGCTTAGTTAGGGAGTGAGTTATTCCTTAGAGTTGATGCTCTTAAATTAGGGAGTTAGTGATTCCTTAGAGTTGTTGATCTTAAACCAAGGAATTGGTGTCTCTTTAGGGTTAGTGCCCTTAAATGTTTAACTAGTGATGTTTGACTATGAGGATAGATTAGAACAATATATTCTAGCAGCTATACTCATCATGGTTTTTCCCATATTGGGTTTTCCACATATGCATACGGTGTTATGTGTTTTTATGTGTGTGATCTCTACATATATGTTTTAATATATATATATATATATATATCCTTTCTAGTTTGATTTTAAAAGGGTTTAAAAGGAATTATTTATTCAATTTAATAATTCGCCCGTCTCTCAGTATATAGTTATGTTCCAACTTGAGAAATATTATTTTATTCTTTGATCACTCCCCCTAGGGATTCCATTTGTGAGTTATAGTGTAAGACCATGGATAGGACTAGGCCTTCCTCACAAATTACCAAATTACCATTCTAAAAATCCCATTTAACATATTTTTACCATTATCTCCACCTCATTTATTTTTCCTTTATGAGTTACAATATAAGACCATGGATAGGAACTGTCCTTCCTCACAAAATTTTCTAATACCCAAGTCACAATGAAATTACATGTGTCAAATTTGAGATAAATTGTGATTGATTATGAGTTACACATCATTGAAATGCTTCCCATCTTAATATAGTATATTTTGTTCTTAATTCATCAATATTTCAATTTTATTTTCTTATTTTATGATTTCATGTAAGAATACAACCATTTTTTAAAAATTTGTCATACTTCCTAGCTTAAATTTATATGATCAATTTAAGTTCATTTTTTCAATTTTATTTCTCTTTTATACTTCCCAACATGATTCAGTATGATTATTTGACTTAATTGTTTTACTTTTATACCATTTGGTTTTCATGTGCTTTCTATTTTATTACATTGTTTTCATACTTCCCAATGTGATATAGTGTGATTCTACTTGTTTTAATTTAGTGCCAATATTTTTCATGGTTTAAAAACATGTTTTTATCCTTTTCACCATTTTTTTGGTTTATTATACTTAGTCATTTTTTGTTATGACACATTTCCCATCATGATATAGTGTGTAGTGCATTTATTTTTTATTAATTATAATTTTCAAGGTCATTTTTTTGTTTTTATTTTTAACAATGCATGTGTCTCACATAATGCTAGAAAAGAAAACACTCCACATATATTTCCCATAACATATGCAAAAAGCAAAAAAATACATGTGTTAGAATGAAATATATCCATGCATCAACAAACAAAACCAAATACAACTCATGAGATCAAATCAATCACTCTGTATAGCATATGTATTATATAATATATGGTACAAAATACAAAAATAGATAGCTCCATATCTACACTAGGCTCCATCATGTATATTTTGTGGTGTGGTCACACTACCCAAAATGTTTGGGACTATCCCCATCTGTACGGTAAAATTTAATGAGGCAATCCAAGATCTTAATCTTGTTACCTATCCCTATAGGTTGGCCACCTAAGCCTGTACCTATTCAAGCTAGACCATGGTAACCATGTGTGTGGCTCTCTCCTGAGCCAAGGCTTACCAGGATTGTGCCTCTTCTACTCCCACACCTACCAGTGGCTATACTATATCCACATATGTCTACAACTACCTCACAACCTCCCCCACTAGTCTAAACTAGCTTTCCTGATCTAGGGAAGATGGTACCATAGGGTCATCCAATGTGGTGGGGTCGTATGGTGCTAAGACTCCATCCAAAATGTCATGGTGTATAATTATGACTAGGGAATCCCATTTAGCCTCCTATATCATAGGATCTATAAAACCAAAACCAAATAAATATTTAATCACATATACAACTCAAAATGTATCTATCTATTACAATCACATGCAGCTAATATCTTATGTCAAATCTTAAAATTATAACATTTCTTACTAGTCCTAATGTCACCAACCACCATCTCCCCATATGGTCACCCATCGATCACTATCTCTTCATCTAATCATCCCTTGAGTATCTCATATGTCAATTACCTCCCTATCAATGCAAATATAGGAGTCACCACTCCTACACACTGCAAGCCTCTCCTTAGAGGTACCTCTATCAATCATCTCTATCTTGGATTGGTTATCAAGTCATCCTATGTGGCTACCCTCATCCATGTTCACTCTCATTAGTGGTGCATCTGTCTGTGGTGTGTTTGAGGTGGTTGTTGTTGACCTAATATGGTGCCTAATGTGGTACTTGTTTCACCCTTACATCAACATCCATGTCTTCTCCTCCTCTAAATGACTTTTATAGTGGTCAAAAAATCCATGGTCTCACATGTCATGACTTGATCACCAATATCTCAATTGGTGATCCTCTTCCTCTTCTCCCCATTTAGATCTCTAGCATGTCATGCCAAAAAATAAGAAACTAATATAGGATATATTAGATGTGGGAATCCAAAGTACCTTGGAAATCATACCACCAACTACATCTCTACCCACCAAGTATAGTGGCCCATGATCCACACTCAAGTTACCCCTATCACCATGATCGCCCAACTAGGACAAATAGTAAAAATATGTGTGTATGGATGCCACACAATCTCCCCTAGTATGATCATCTATATCACTAACACATGGGTTATAGACCATACTACTTGGTCATGCCTCCATATAGTCAGCCAAGGTAACCTATCAACAACCACATGGGACAACCCAATGGGTTGATACATAGGGACCCTATCGTATATCCATGTACTAAGAAAAACCACTAGTCCCATGATGTTTTTCCCTATAGATATCATCCCATACATATCATGCATGATTTAGACCCAAATGATAAACCCAAAATCATATAGCACCCCCTAATTTAATATGGATTAGCACAAGGCTATCCAATACATCAATACTTTGTTATATAAATTATGTCACAACACTCATGCTATAAAAAGTTTGATCATGAAGTTATAGATGTTCAAAACCTACTTGATATACACATCAAATAGACTCACCCTCAACCCTAGGTATATCTTATCTAAGCATGTTACCCACCTGGCTCGTGTGTGTCTATCTTTTTGATCATCTGAAGTCCCTATGATCATCAATGTCCCTCTTATTGGTAGTCTAAATAATTCATATACATCTTTGTTATCACTCTAATTTTCACCCTAGAAGGAGGTTGTTCAAGCCTATCTCCAAGATTTGGGTAACATGGGAATAGCCAAAGGCTATGGGTAGCCTATGGTTTGGCTAGACCTTTAGATTATAGGGATAGCTCCTTTGGTGCATCTATTATGTCTTAGAATCATTAAGACCTACTGATTTGGGGTGAAAATGGATATAAGTAATGCATAAAGTAAAACTTACTCTAAGGATGGTGATGCACCAATATAGATTATCCACTTAAATTGAGCTTAACCAACACTAGTAAGCAAGATAAGTGACTAAATCTCCTAACTCCAAAGGATCCTATGCAAAAGTGTTTCACATAGAGTTTTCACTAATTGGTTAAAACATGAGGGTGATGATGGTAAGGTATGGATCAAGGCAAATACTAGTCAAAATTCCACTCTAAGCTTAACCACTTATCATTCAAACACACTATGTGACATGCATAAGACCATATACTAGCAAATAGATGAGACTAGGACCTACCAAGGGAATAAAACCTACCACATGTGCAAATAAAAAAATTATAAAACACTAAATGATTATTACAAGTTCTTAAAAAATTCATTTGCATTAGTTTAAGAGGTTATAAGGTGCAAATCTTGGCAGAGTTTCCTCATCCCCATTAAGGGATCCAAACAAAAGACTTAAGGCCTAAATAAATAGAAGAATGAGAAGGGAAAGAGAGTTAAAATGGTGTGGGAGTGATATTTAGGGGTCATAATTGACCATATCCCACTCATAATATAGTTACAAATAGTTACAATAGTCATAGCAGCCCCTAAAACTCCCTCCATGCGTTAGTCTCTTTATTGGTAGTCATCAATGGGCCCTTTAGGCATTGAGGTGGAGTGGTGGAGGTTGTAGATGAGTTGTTTTACCTCTTTAAAATAATTTCCATGACATTATATAATCAAAAACTTCTCCTTTGATAGTTATAAACATGAAGGTGGCTTAATTAAATTACCCATGAAACTTCTAACAGGCTATCTTCTCTTACATATTGATTAAGCTAAGGAAAACTACCTCCCATAATTTAATAATTACCATGAGGTATGATTTACTCCTTTATAAATTATTTAAAAGGGTATTACGACCTTGAATTCATCTCTTATCGGCCCCTCTATGTCAATTTTCATATCTTCTTGTTGACCAAGTAGGTTTACTAGGCCCATTAGACCTAGTTACATAGTGTTTGTTGCTTGGATGATCATATAAAATTGAATAAAACCTTAGGAATAGGTAAAAAATCATATTATATGACTAAAAAAGTGTTCCAAGCCATGACTTAACGCTTATAATGACTACACACATTCAACTTTACCTTTCCTAGTTGACTAGGCCACTTCTTTTTAGCATCTGTAGACTAGTTGTTTGGTGTAGACTTCAAAAAGCATTTCCATAAATATTTTTAGACATATTATGATTTGAGAAGATTAATAAGTCCTCAAACCACCCCCTCTAATTATTTTCAACTCTCCAAACAAAATTTGTACCTTGATTTCAACCCAATTCCTTGTAAAAACATAGTTTGTGACAAGTCTATATAGTAGTCCATATAGACTAGTACCACGAGCATGGTCTCATCTAAGTGGGATATGTGATCCAAGTTTTGATTATGTAAATTCAAGATGTTTGAGTTCAATAATTCACTTTTCCTTCATTGAGTTTGTATTAGGGTTTAACTAGGGTTTTAGAGGTCTACCATCTTAATTATGGTTCATAAAGATTAGACCTTCAATCCCAAACTTATGGCCATGGATGTTTATCCCATAGACCCCCCTAAATATTGTGAAAATATTTGGGTCCCATGTAGATGATACAATGAGATATGAGAAGAATATGGTGGACTTCAAGTTTCTTTGAAGCTTCCTAGACATGGTTGTAGTCTTAACATTAATTCATAGATTTGGGTCCCTGAATCTAAATCACTCCATGGATCTTGATTTAATATGGGTTATAAAATCACCCTAGGATCCTTTCCCTTAAGTCCGTCTATGATGAAAGATGTAAGCACTTGAAAGTGTAGTTCAAGGTGGTAGCCTAGGACTATGTAACTTGAGAAGGGTCTTAAGACCAATTTTATCATATTTTGCATTCCCTTACTCCAAACACTTCTTGCAAGTTATATACTCTCTCTCCACACATATTAATTATGTTAAATATAATTTTTAAGGTCTGATTATGCATCCATGTGGTGGAGGGGTTTGAGGTTTAAAGATTGGTTTAAGGCTTAATAGGCCCAATACTAAGTTTGAATTAATTGATCTTATTTTAGGTATTTTGGGGATATTAAAAATCATTAAATAAACCTATTCACTTATCTTCCATGATCCTATAAAAAAATTTAGTTACCTAAACTCCAACTTTGTCTCCATTTGCTCATATGAGTTTGCCTTGAAGGTCATTGTATAGATTAGGGATTTGAGACTTGAGTATTAGGAACCTTGGTAGTCCCTACTCTACTTTCTACAATACTCATGTTTATGGAGTTTATAATCTCAAAATATTTTCTCTCCTTCTTTGGTAAATCCCTTGGGATAGGTCTCTCTTTAGTCTTGTTTCCTTTACTTCCTTACTTCTCGCCTAGGGTTTTTGAGAAGTTAGGTATGTGTGACCCTTGGTGACTAAATTTAGTGATATTTCTATCTTACCTAAGTCTTTTATCTTCATGAACATTTTTATACTTTATCACTTCCCCTCTTAGGTATCTTCAATACTTATATGACATTCAAACTTACATGTGGGTTCAATTCTAGTACAGACATGTGTGTACTAGATTAGGTCTATTAGGCCTAATCACAGCCTTAGGATTATTTGGTCCATTTTAGGGGATCAAAATGATAAATATAGGTTACTATATTTAAGAGGAAAATACATAGGCTCTCTTTTTATTTTATATACCCATCCCTATGTAAGGTTATTTGCGTAGCTTCTTCATGTGACCTTACCTACTTGGCTTACCTATGTGCTTGGTTTTAGGTGATCAACCAAGCTTATTTAGTCTGTAATATATTTTTTATGTCTCAATGGATAAATAAAATAATTATTATTGATGGATTTAATATAATAATTCTTCATCCCTATATTTACATTCTAACCCTTCACTTCCACATAAGCTTCAACATAGTCATACTTTATCTTACCCTTCATGTAGGTGATTTTAAGCCTACCAAGACTGTAAGTGTGAATATTCTTCTTTGATATAAATTGAGTTAATTATAATAATTATATCATGAATAATATGAACTTATAATTTACACATACCCTTATAAACACATATATATTCATATTACCTTTTAAGCATTCAAGGTATCTTAGCTTACAATCATAGGCCTATAGACCAGTTTTAGCCCTAATAGGCCTAACATTGTCTTCAATGTCTAAGATAATTTATTGGAAACATATTGAATCTTTTATATAAACCTATTATCATCTCTAGGTTTCACCCCCTTGTTGGTTTCTCACACTTTGTCTTCCTGTTAAGGTCTTGTATGTCTCCCTCTTTAGACCTAATAGGCCTAATTAGGCCATGAACTTTTTGTCTTATCTTAGAGGTTCAAATTATTGAGTCAGAATAAGAGTTTATATTAAATAATTCCTAATTATTTTTTTACTCACATTCACCTCTTATGCAAAGTACATGACACTAGTTCTCCCTCTCATAGTTTTGACTGTATGTGATGAATGAGGTCTGCCTGACTATGAGGATGTCTCATTTGGGAGGTGTCCTAGTATTTCCTTGAATCTTGAATGATTCCAATATGATTATGACTTTTAATTACCCGTTTTTACATTATTAAACTCTTAAATACTCAAAAATACATTATTTTCCTTTCAACGTAGGAGTTATAGTCTTGTTTCCATTGGAATCTTGACTGAGTTTATTTCTTGGGTGGAGTTGATGAGTTGGTATTTTGTATATCTTACTAATCCCATATCCAAAGTTAATTAATAAGTCCCTATAATTTTTAAAGTTCCATTTATGGCTTCAAAACCTCTCTCATTTGTCTTCTTTAGTCAATACTTCACCTTTTTAGCCTGCACAAAGCCCTGTAGGTGCCTAGATGGGGGTTGTCTAGACTGTGTAAATGTATAACACAATAAGCTAAGGGTGACTATAATTTTTGAGACGTATAAAAATAATGAATAAAGTGTGACATAAATTTTTTTTTTGAAATAATATGATGACATATCCACACCTACCCTATTTCTAGTTTACAAAATGAGATAACAATAAACTCATGATAGTCACATTAAAAATAGGACTTGAAGGGGATGATTGGCCTGATGATGGTTTATTTGAGTGATTGGTAAAGCTATATAATCTCAAGTGGATTAAAATAAACTATTACAAAACCCATAACAACCATTTACTTACATTATCATGCTTTGAATACCTTACAACATAGGGAAACCTATCCACATTCTACAAATAGAGAGAACATAAATAATTTGTTGCTTGCATACCCCCACACATGTGAACATGTGTTGGAGAGTGATTAATATAAGCCTTAAAAACTCTTTTAATCACCATCAATAATTTATTTTCAAAAACACTCCAAGGATGCCCCAAAACCATTATACTTTTGCCCCCTTACATAGATGAAGCAGACCATTTGAGTGACCAGATTATTAGTATTTGTTCATAAAGTATAGGATATGAATGTGAATAAAAAATACATGAATGATAAGGTCAATAAACCCACTTACTCTACCCAAAGTATCAAATATTTGTTTTCTCTATCTTTTATGGAATGACCAAAAACCTAAAAGCTTGTCTAGATTGCCAAGGAACTTGATGGAGAGAGAGAAATGGTTTTGGGCATGTTTTGTATCCTTTAACCATAAAACTATTGTGAGACATTTTTCATGAACCCATGTATAATTTCTGATCCCATTATGTATAAAATTGATCATACATGTCTATACAACCTACAAAAAACAATACAAATGCTCTTTTTTGCATTTTCTTCTAGTTTCTGACCTTCAGATGCCATTAGAGGGTAGAGAGAGGGGAAAAAAAAGTAAAATGGAATTTTAAAACTGATGATATGGGTTTTTTAATATTAAGAGTCATATTTTCCCATGTGTATGACCCATTTGATGAGTTGGAAGGGAGTTTTACCCCTAAAATGGCTCTTTATGATGTGAAATCACCTAGTGATGGCTTATAGACTCTTTTAAGACCTTTTCAATCAATGAGACCCTAAAAATATTTCATTTTTAAAATATTTTATGAATAAAATATACTCATGTGTCATTTTTAAAGATCATTTGGTGCTTTGATAGGGCTACTCAAGGTCTGAAATAGACTTGAAAAAATAGACCATGGAGAATGACTTTGCACACATCACTAAGATGCACATTAGGACCAAAGCATGGTTTAGAAACCTTTCACATTGATTAGTAAGTTATTTATCACAAGGAATGATTTAAAATAGGCCTAAAACCATAAGGATAAATATCCTTATAATATCTAAGTTACCTTAACTTTGTCAAAAGATCTTTAATCTTGTCAAACAATGTTTAAACCATATTCTAGACCTCAAAAGAACTTGGCACTCATTCTCTTACTCAAGGACCATAATGAGGATTTAGTTCATAACCCAAGGGACCTAAAACATGTTATGACACATGGATCTCCCAATCAATTTATTAACACATATATGACACCCTAGAAATGCTAAATGACTTCAAGAAGCATTTACAAGGCATCATCAAGGCATAGAGGTCCCATATATATGCTTGGGTGAGTTTCATGTAATTGTTTTTGAATGTAGGGGTTGAAATTTGTCCTTAGAGTCCAAATTTCCAAAACAAATTGGTAATTCATAGGGGTTGACTACCTTGATGGTCAAGAGAACCCACTAACTCTTTATGATAGTGATGAATCAAACATGACATCATGGTTTAGATGACTATCTTCTTGGACTAAAAAAATAAATTATCACCTCATAACACCTCTTAAGACTATAAAAACAACCACACACAAGGAAAAAACATTAAAAATAAACTACACCTAACACCTAAGTAAAATAACAAGACAAGACAATAAAGTAACTAAGTAGACACTCAAAACTTGTGTATGACACATTTATTAAAACAAGACAATAAACTATTAGAAATAACTAACTAGAACATGCCTCCTTCCTCTTATAGGATCAAATGTGAAGCTATTTTAATCAAGTTGAATTTATGAGGTTATATTTCCATATGATTATTGAAGTGCAATCAGCTACTATTCATTGAGTGAGAACTTCCCTTTTAAGATGGACACACTATCATGCTGATAGATCTTAGGGAAGAAGTTGGACCCTATTGCTCCACCCTTATGTACATGGATTGGATATATGATTCCAACACCCAATCATAATCGTTTCACACTTGTCTTCCTTACATGATCAATGTCAGTTATGTATCACCTATAAGCTATTTTTGGGAAGGTTGAATGGTTTGCAATAGATTTTGTAGCTTGCTTGGAGATTTAACTTCAAGGAGGGGTAAATATTATTTCATGGCAGATTGAGACCAATAAATTTCAGTTTCATTATTAAAGAGTGGAGAGGCATCTTTAGATGAAAGGAAGAGATGGTAACCTTGTTTTAATACCTCAAACAAGTCACCCTCATGTGGGATAAAATTTTGAAATGGCATGGTTAGAGGGACACCTTATTCATGTTTGATGGAATCATCCTCCTCAATATAAATTAGATCATGAAAATCTTGTATAGGACATTATCCTAGTCTTATGATGTCAAAAAAATCTCTCAAGTGATCTTCATATGATTCTAGTTTGCTTATACTCTCTTGTTTCATAGGGGTTGAGGTAGGAGTAGACAAAACATAGTTTTATGAAGACTTGGGAACCATGTCCTCTTGGCCATGTGTATGAGGATCCAAAAAAATTACTGTCACCTCTGATAGACCCTTAGAAACTCTTTCATCTAAAATAACTAATTGATTAATTTGCATGATTTCAAAATTACCTTGTCCATCATCTTCATTGGTTGGTCTGCACCTTCCCTCTATAACTATTGTGATTTATTGAGGATTGTCATGATAAAGGGAAGCTACCATATCATCATATATGTATTATAAGTCATCTTATTATTAATCAAAAAGTATGAATTCTTCTTGTGACCCACCTTGTTATTGTATCCCATCCTCTTCTATGTCCTTGAAAGGTGAATGGTGTCTCTCCTCACCAAGAGGTGCACCAATGATAATTTATTCCTCTAGTTCACTTAAGTCACCTTGATCAACTACTACCACAATTTGGCCTTTTTCACTAACCTCCTCAAGGATAGGCTCCTTATCAAAGAGTGTAATGGAATATTTTTGAAATAACTCCAGAAGAGAGGACAAGTTTAATTGTGTTGTAGTTTTCATTCTGCTCATTCATCTGCCCATCTTTGATAGTCAACACTTCCTCTTTCTTTTGAAAATTATCTTAAATAGATTTCCATGATGAAAATGCCTTGTATTATTGAATATGGATGGGTAGGATCTGAATGCTTCTATTTTTTCTTCAACTTCAAAACTTTGGTTCATGCTTGAGTCACCTACTCACTCCCTTGACTACAATACTTGTTTCCAAGTTGGAAACTTGGATTGAGGAGCCTCTTTCACATGTGTTTTAGCTTTGGGTATGAATGAGGGTATCTTCATCTAGGATGACATTGTTTTTACTAATGTCACTGATTGATCTAGATGTTTATTTTAAAGGTCAACTTTTCTATAAAAGTTATCCTTAAAGTCAAGTTTGGGTTGATCACTGATCTCTTCAAGCTAATGGGAAGGTGAATGGCCCTGTACTCTCTATTGAACTGACTTCTAAGAAGGAAAGCTTAGAAGGAATTTTGAGGAGCTTAGAAGATTTTCAAATTCATTTTCGTGAGTCCTTTGAGGAAGGATGGAGGAGGTGACATAAGCCTAATTATGGTGAAATTTATGTCCCTCATGTACTAGTAACGTCTCTTCTATGTTTGAAACTAGACCACTTATATCCAATAAATCACTACTAAGCCTTCAATGACCTTCTATCATAATATATGCCCACTCCATTTTATCTTGCTATAATTAATCTCTCATGTTCTTAATAACATTCTTAGTAATTTATTGGCCATACCCTCTCTGTGTGTCAACCTCCACCATGTGTCTCTTATAACCCAACAAGGCCGGCTTAAGGCTTGAAATTTGACTAGTTTGAAGAATTGGTGGGCTAACTAGTGAGGTTTCCAATACTGATCAAGAGGATGGGTAGGCTACCAATAAGGTGAATAAGACACAATGAAGGTGATGACATTGGTACTAAAGAGGCTCATTATAAAGTTGATAGGGTTAGTATAAGGTTGATAGGGGTCATAATGGAGTTGATATGGGCCATAGGTCTATTAATAATGAGGTGTATGATATAATTATGCCTCATATGAAGTTATAACTCATCATGAAATAACTAAAGAATATAATGGATTACTAATCAACAAGATATTATTTGTCATCAATTTTTGACTGCAAACTTGACATGTGAGTGCTTGAAGCTACTTGAGATGACTAAGATGCTACTATTAAATGCTCTACTTCTTGAATCTGGTTCCACCAAGCATGACATAGCTATTATCACTCCAACTTGCACCCTAGGAGGATGTCATTCAAGCCTATCTCTAAATTTGGGGTAACACGGGAATATCCCAAGGTTGTGGGTGACCTATGGATGGGCCAAACCTATAGATTATGGGGCTATCTCCCATGGTGAATATATTATGGCTCAAAATCACTAAGACCTACTAATTTAGGGTGAAAATTGATATAAGGAATGAATAAATGAAAACCTTCTCTAAATATGGTGATGCACTAATATAACTTATCCACTAAAATTGACCTCAACCAACACTAGTAAGCAAGACAAGTGACTGAATATCCTAAATCTAAGGGCTCTTATGCAAAAGTGTTTGACATATAGGTTTCAATAAGTTGTTAAAACATGAGGGTGATGATGGGAAGGTCTAAATCAAGGCACTTACTAGTCAAACTTCCACTCCAAGATCAACCACTTATCATTCAAACACAATTTGTGACCTCCATAAGATCATATACTAGTAACTAGATGAGATTATGACCTACCAAGGGAGGAAAACCTACCACATGTATAAATAAAATAAGTATAATGTATTAAACTAGTATCAAGAGTTTTAAAAACATTCATTCACATTAGCTTAAGAGGTTAAAAGGTGGAAATATAGGTGTAGTGTCCTCACACCTATGTGAGGGATCCAAACAAAGGCCTTAAAGCCTAAACAAATAGAAGAATGAGAAGGGAAAGAGAGGGATAATGGCATGGGGGTGATAATTATGGGTCATAAACTACCATATCTCACTCATAATATAGTTATAAATAGTTATAATGGTCATAACAACCCCTCAAACTCCCTCCATGCATTAGTCTCTTCATTGGTGGTCTTCAATAGGCCCTTTAAGTGTTGAGGTGGAGTGGTGGAGGTTGTACTTGACTTATTTTACCTCTTTAAAATCATTTCCATGCCCTTATCTAGTTATTCACTTCTCCTTTTATAGTTACAAACATGAATGTGGCTCAATTAAATTACCCATGAAGCATCTAGCAACATATCTTCTTTTGCATGTTGATTAAGCTAAGGAAAATGCCCCCCCATATTTCATAATGACCATGAGATGTGATTAAATCCTTTATGCATCAGTTAAAAGGGTATTATGACCCTTTATTTATCTCTTAATAACCCCTCTATACTAATTTTCATATCTTATTGTTAACCAAGTAGGTTTAATAGGCCAATTAGGCCTAGTTACATAGTGTTTTTTACTTGGATGACCATATAAAATTGAATATAACATTAAGAATAGGTGAAAAAGCATATTAAAATCCTAAAAAAGTGTTTCATGCCATGACTTAAACCTTCTAAGCATTACACACCTACAACTTTACCTTTCCTAGTTGACTAGGCCACTTCTTTTTAGCATCTACAGATTGGATTTTTGGTGTGAACTTGTAGTGGCATTTATAAGAAAATTTTTAGACATATTATGATTTTATAATATGAAACAATTATCAAACCATAACCTTCAATTATTTTAAAATCTCCAAACAACTCTGTACCTTGGTTTCTACCTAATTCCTTATAAAAATATAGTTTTTGACAAGTTTGTATAGTAGTATGTAAAGATAAGTACCATGAGTAGGGTATCCTATAAGTGGGATAGGTGGTCCAAGTGTTTATTAGGATAATTTAGGGTGTTCTATTGTAACAATTTCCACTTTTCCTTCATTGGGTCTATCTTAAGGTTTAAACAGGTTTTTCAAAGTCTACCATCTTAATGATGGTTTATATATATTGGACCACCAATCCCAAAATGATGGACATGGATGTGTCTCCACTATATCCCCATAAATAATTAAAATATTTGTGTCCCATGCAACTGGTACATAGATATATGAGTAGGAGATGGCAGACTTTGAACTTCTTGCAAGCTTCTTAGACATGGTTGAAGTCTTAATGTTCATTTATAGTTGGGACCCTAAATCCAACTCACTCCTTCATGGATATTGAGTTAATATGGGTGTTCAAATTAACATATAATAATTTCCCTTTTTTCCCTTTTTTATGAAATATATAATCACTTGAAAGTGTAGTTTGAGGTGGTAGCCTAGGACTATGTAACTCGAGAAGGGTATTAAGAACAATTTGATCATTTTGTTGCATTAACCTACTCTAAACACTTATTTTATATTATATAATATATATCCAAACATATTAATTATGTTAATTATACTTAGGAAGGTCTGAGTATGCATCCATATGGTGGTGGGGTTTGAGAACTAAAGATTGGTTTTAGGCCTAATATGCCTAATACTGAATTTGAAGGCTTTGAGCTTCTTATAGGTGGTTTTGGGTATTAAAAATAATTAAATAACATTATTAACTTATATTAAATACTCATAAAACTATATTAAACTACCCAAACTCCAACTCTATCTCCATTTTCTCATGTGAGACTGCCTTGAAGGTCACTATCTAGACTAGGCTTTGGAGACCTGAGTATTAAGAAACTTGGTAGTCCCTAATCTCATTATCTTAATACTCATGTTTATTTAGTTTATAATATTATAATATTTTATCTCCTAATTTTTAAACCCCATTTGGATATGTCTCTCTTCAGTCTTGTTTCCTTTACTTCATTACTTCTTGCCTAGGGTTTTTGGGTAGTCAGGGTTGTATGACCCTTGGTGACTGAGTTTAGTGATTTTTATACCTTACCTGAGTCTCATATATATATGAATTATTTTTAGAATTTATAAATTCCCATCTCAGGTGTCTTAAACACTCATATGTCATTCAAACTTACATGTGCCTTCAATTCTGGTACATGTATGTGTGTATTAGATTAGGTCTATTAGGCCTAATCAGGTCCTTCAGATTCTTTGGTCTATTTTAGGGGATCAATATTATAAATATAAGTTAATATATATAATATTAAAATAAATAGGAACTCCTTTTATTTTATGTACCTAATCCTATGTAAGGTTATTTTCTTAACTTCCTCAAGTGAACTTGCCTACTTGGTTTGCCTATGTGCTTGGTTGTAGGTGATCAACCAAGCTTATTTAGTCTGAAAGATCTTTATGACATCTCAAGGGATAAATAAATTAATTATTAATAAGTTATTTAATATAATAATGCTTAGGCCCTATATTTCCATTCTAACCCTTCACTCCCACATAGGCTTCAACATAGTCATACTTTATCCTACCCTTCTTGTAGGTGATTTTAAGCCTCCTAGGACTGTGAGTGTGAATTTTATTCTTTGATATAAATTTATGTAATTATAATAATTATATCATAAATAATATTAAATTATAATTTAAACATACCCTTTTAAAATCTTCCATCTTCATATTACCTTTTAAGCATTCAAAGTATCTTAGGTTATAGTCACAGGCCTATATACCAGTTTTAAGCCTAATAGGCCTAATTAGGCCATTTAGGCCTAATATTATCTATAAGAACTAATATAATTTACTATAAACATATTGAATATTTTATATAACCCTATTATAATCCATATTTTTCACCCCCTTGTTGGTCTCTCAAACTTTATCTTCCTACTAAGGTCATGTTTATCTGTTTGTTTAGACCTAGTAGGCCTAATCAAGCCATGATATTTTTGTATTATCTATAGGTTAAAATTATTTAATTATACTAAGTTTATATAGGAACCTCTTATTTTAAGTCCAAGACACTAATTTTCACTCTCATAGTTTTGACTGTATGTGATGAATGAGGTATGTCTGGCTGTGAGGGTGTCTCACTTGGGAGGTGACCTAGTATTTACTTGACTCTTAAATAATACCAATAGGATGATGAATTTTATTACCACTATTTATATTCTAAAACTCTTTAATCCTCAAAAATGCATTAGTGTCCTTTCAACATAGAAGTTATAATCTTGTTTCCATTGGAATCTTGACTAAGTCTATCTCTTGGGCAGAGTTGATGAGTTGTTCTTTGGTATACATTACTATTTCCATCTCCAATGTTCCTTAATATTTCCATATAACTATTCAAGGTCCCTTTATGTCTTCAAAACCTCCATTATGTGCCTTATTTAGTCAACACTTCACCTTCTTAGCCTACACAAATGCATGTAGGTGCCTAGATAGGGGTTTCTTGGACTGTGTAAGTGCATAACATAATAAGTTGAGGGTGAGGATAATATTTTAGAGGTATAAAAATCATGAAATATGGGTGAGATACACATTTTTTGAAATAATCTAATGGCATATCCACACCTACCCTATTTCCACTTTGTAAAATGAGATAACAATACACTCATGATAGTCACGCTAGAAATAAGACATGAAGGGGATGCTTGGTCTAATGATGCCTTAGTTGAGTGATTAAGAAAGTAAAATAATCTCAAGTATATTCCAAAAAACTATTAAAAAACTCATAACCACCATTTAATTATATTATCATGCTTTGAATACCCTGCAACATAAGGAAACCTATTTTTAGTTTGTAAATAGAGAGAACATGAAGATTTTATTGCTTTCACACCACCACGTATGTGACCTAGGGGTGTAAAGTGATGGATATAGGCCTTTAGAACTATTTAAATAACTTTCAATCATTTATTTTCAAAAACACTTCAAGTATGCCCCAAAACTATTGCACTTTTGCCCCTTACATAGATGAAGTAGACCATTTGAGTTCCCATATTATTAGTGTTTGTTCATAAAGTATAAGCCATGAATGTGTAGATAAATTTCATGAATTATAAGGTAAATATACCCCTTCCTCTTTCCAAAAACTTAGATCTTTATTCTTTCTCTCCTGTACAAAATGACCAAAAACCTAAAATCTTGTCTAGACTGCCAAGGAGCTCAGTGGAGAGAGAAATGGTTTTGGGCCTCTTTTGAATCCTTTAACCATGAAACTATTATTAGACATATATCATGAACCATCTTATAATATTTGATAGTATTATTTATGTAATTTATCATACATGTCTGTATAACTTGCAAAAAACATTACAAATTCTCTCTTTTTTGCATTTTCTTCCAGTTTTTGACCTTGGGATGCCATTGAAGGGTAGAGGGAGGGAAAAAATAAGTAAAATGGCATTTTAAAATTAATGTTACAATTGGGGGAAGATTAAGGGTCATATTTTCTAAAGTGTGGGACCCATTTGATGAGTGGGAATTGAGTTTTACCCCTAAAATGGCTCTTTATGATGTGAAACCACCTAGTGATGGCTTAGGGACTCTTTTAAGACCTTTCCAATCAATAAGACACTAAATCATTCCCTTTTTCAAAAAATTTATGAGGAAAATAAACTCATGTGGCATGTATATGGATCATTTTGTGCTTTGATAGGGCTACTCAAGGTCTAAGATAGAATTTAACAATTAGACCATGGAGAACGACTTTACACACATCACTACGCTTCATATTAGGAACCAAGCATGGTTTAAACACCTTTCACATTGCTCAACAAGGTATTTCTCATAATTAAAGGTTTGAGATAGGATTAAAACCATAAGGATAAATAACCTTAAAATATCCAAGTTACCTTAACTTTGTCAAGAGGTCATTAATCTTGTCAAACAATGTTTAAACCATCTTCTAGACATTAAAAGCACTTGACACTCTTTCTATTACTCAAGGAGCATAATGAGGATCTAGTGCATCACCCAAGGGATCTCAAACATGTTATGACACATGGATCTCCCATGTAAGTTCTTGACACATATATGACACCCTAAAAATGTTAAATGACTTCAAGAAGCATTTAGGAGACATCATCAAGGCATGGAGGTCCCATATATATGCTTGGGTGAGTGTCATGGAAATGTTTTTGAATGTAAGGGTTGACATTTGGCCTAAGAGGAAAAATTACCAACAATCCTCTAGTGTGTTACCCACATCTATGGTATCCCCATCCACCACCCATCAAAAAGTGTTGGTCAACCATTCTTATGCTATGATGAACATTACAATGAGATCAACACTCAATCGGATATGACTCATCTCCACCATACCCAGTGTAACTAGTCTCTCTCTATCCACATTTGTCAACTACTCTACCAAATTTGGTAGACATGACACATCGGTCAGTCACCAATATTGCCAACATCTCTGTAAAATATCAAATAATAAAGTATGTATCAAATCTTCATATCATTAATAATTAAAATACATTCTTAAATTTTTAAAAAACTCAATTTTTTTAATTTAGTTTTTCCATTTTATATAGAATTGACCTATTTAATACTGAATTGGCCCTATACATCATTTGGGATACTAAATCAACCTCATCAAATTTATACTAAATCAACCTCTTCAATACTAAATTAGCCACCTTTATGCCCTATAGTACTAGATTGTCCACCTCTTTACCCTTTAGTACTTACATCAGCCACTTAAAAACCAATCAATTTGACCCATTGATATGTAGTTGTCCCCTACCTTAGCCAACTAAATGAGCCTACTACTACACAATTAGCCTATTGGTTCTCTTTCACCTTGAAGACTAAGTCAACCTAGTCAACTTTGTTTGTCCACAATGATGAATTTTTAAAAAATTACCATAAATGCCTTGAGTATTTATTGGTCTAATTCATTCTTGCCTAATACCCCATTTAACCCCTAGTATCCCTAAAAATTTCCTAGGGTTCATTTTGGTGCCTAGATTTTACCTACCAGTTAATTTCTATAATTCACTCAATTTAAAATAAAAATATTTAAAATTTTCAATTGCTTACCTATGCTACACTCATTACAGCCACTATGCATCCTCCCCATCTTAGTTATCATCTCCTTGCCATATTAGCTATCTAGTCTCCCACTAGGTCTCTTAGAGCTCTATTGTTTCATAATAGCAAAAATTCTAAATGAATTATTTTTCACCCTATTTATATTTACCATTCCAAATTATTTACCTTTCAAATATTTACCATTACATTTCTTATTTTTATCATATCTTTGTCTCTACTAACTCTTTTTCCAAACCATAATATGTTCTAGAATCTTGACATTGTAGAGAATCTTTTCAACTATTATATGTCTATATTAATTTTTTTTTTAATTTTTCACTCTTTTTTGCTAATCTCTATAGGTTCACCTAATGTTCTCTACATTGGACACTTTCACATTTCTTACTTCTCTTTATGTATCTACAACACTAAGGTAAGTAAATGTATATGTTTTTCAATTCTATCATATCATTTATCTTATTCACTCCTTACTAAACTTTATTTAGCTTCAACATTATGTGTTTCTATGTTCTTTTCTTGAAGCACCATTTTTTATTTCACCTACATGACATATGATGAGATTTGAGTGGGCAATATGTATATACATAATATTTTCAAACTTTATTAATTATTGATGCTTTCTATCATTCAAAAACCTATCAAGTCTTAATCTTTTTAAGTCCATGCCTTAAGGGGTTCACTAGGAAAGGGGTGGGTAGACATTTGGTGCTTTGCAAGATTATTTTACCTTATTACCACTTTTTATATACACACATATATCTTACAATCCATCCCCATAATATTTGCCTCATCTTTTTCATCATCCTCTAGTTATTTTCCACCTTTATTAGCCCTTCCCTAGCCTAAAACCCTTTTTGATAGTTTACATTACACTGTCGACCCCATTAACCTTGTACTCTAATTGAAAAAAACTATTAGGGTTTAGATCAGCACTTGGACAACCTAGAACATGGCCTAATTTATTTTTTTAATAATGATACTAGGTTGATTGGATCAACCTTGTTGCCTTAAACTTTTAAAAAGGACTAGGGTTAGATTTGCCTATATAAACACATTCATTTCATCATTCCCATGAGAATAAAATAAGAAGAGATATATATTATGAATCCACTTATCCACCATTCTACTTGAGAATCATAGCTCAGGGTTTCATACTTTCTTTAGAAATATGGATCTTGTCTTGTGGAGAAGTCTTTTGGATGCATTGATAGGTTGTGTATCCTAGATTTTATTTATCCTTGTCATCCTTACATACCAAATAACCTATTGTGAAGCACCTTGGCCAAGGGAGAGATTGAGGCTTAATAGGTTTGTCTTCAAAGGTAAGTATTTCTAACTTTGTTCCTCCTTTGTAAGAGTAGATAAATATGCATTTGTACTTCTCTCAAATACATTATGATTCCATATACATTGACATGAGTATATGTATTATATGCATGTTTAATTTTAATGTTTATTACCCCCAATTTATGTCATAAACTTTGGTGAGCAATATATTAGACTTTAATTTACTTGTTATTAGTGTAGTGAATATGAAAATGTGGGACCTAGTTAGGGTTATTGCATAGTTTTGATTGACTTGAGGCTTTAGAACCCTCCCTAGTGAATTTATTATGGTAAGAGATCCCTTGGCTAGGTCTAGTAGATCCATCTTGGTCATGACCCTGAATATCTAATGTATCCATAATAAAAAGTATAAGTAGTATTTATCTTCTCCAAGCTATGATTGATTTATAAATCTGATGCATTTTACATTGTATACATATATAACTAATAAGGCATATAGCCATTTTGATTTGATGGCATCATTAGAGTTAGTTAATGCTCTTAAATTGGTGTTCATCTGGACAAAGGAGGTTCAAGATTGGGTCTCAATGACAAAATATTTGATCCTAAAGTTTTCAAAACATGAGAAGCTAATCTTACACATTTTATATGAATTGAAACTCTCTCAAGTAAGGGATTATATAGGAAAGTTAATAAGTAGAACCAAATTTAACCAATTACTTTAGTAGGATTCTACCAATTTTAAGTAGAGGCTTCAAGTTCTTAAATTAGAATAAATTGAACAAAAAATTAGTTTTTTTAGGAAAAAGATTATGAAAGTAGATATTTTTTGGGTGGATTTTAGGTCCACCAAAGCTAAACATGCACATTTTCTAGTGTAAGTCAGTATATTACATATGACATCTCTTATAAATATGGAAATCATAAGGCTATAGGATTTCATTAGTTACAAACACTACCAAGAGTTGGAGGCAAAGAAAATGGTTATGGTCCCACCATTTAGTTTGATCCAACCTAATACTTTTGTTCCTCCTACTAATTCAACTTCAACCATGCAGCCATCACCTTCAACTAAACTTTATTCCTATGTGGTTATTTTTATATGTATGTTACATGTAGAGTTAATTGATCTAACTAAAGTATATTTATATGTATCACATGCATGTAATAGTTACACAATTTTGTAATCATGCACACATTACATTGTCATGAAAAAATAAGTCTATTTTTAGAAATATAGTCATGATCAATTGTGAATGTTCATGTAGGAATTACATCAATTAGAACTCACATTCTAATTATTGACATGTAATTTTGAATTTTGTATGGATTGTATGGATGAGGAAACCCCTCCCCAAATCTATTTTTACTTGAAATTCTTTTGTATTCAGGGGTTAAGAAATTTTAAAATAGAAGAAGTTTTTTTATTATCACATAACTGTGTCGATGCTTTTCAATTCCAATTATGTGCAATAAGTTATGTTTTATTTTCCTATCTATTTGATTAAGTAATTTAAAGTGTTCAAAATATATGGATAATTCCTTTATGTTATTATTGATGTATGTCGGTTTAAGATGTGCAATAATTATTGGAAAATTAGAAAGTATCATTGATCTCATGTAATTAGTTAGACTACTTCAATTAGTTTAGTTTTCATAAGTATTTTCTTGATATAGCCTTCTAGGTTTAATCCATATATACCTTAGATATTATTGACCAAATTTGACCCTATTGGTCAAATTGGGACCCCTATAGGTAAAAACTTGATCTTTAGGTGTTTTTAGGGGTATAGTATTATGTCATATGGTGTATTATAAATATTTTGATGTCATTTCATGTCATATTATCTTTGGTCTTAGTCATTTTAATCTTTATATTTTTGAGCCATTTAAAGGTCATAAAAAAATCATTTAATGACTTGTATGGCCTCCTTGGGTAAAGTGAAGGTGTAAAAAGGTTATTTCATGTGTCATGTGTCCTATTATAACTTAATCAATTATTTATAACTAAAAATTGGTAGGTTCTTCAAAAGAAACAATAGTTTTCATGGAAAAAGGGGAGTTTTCTTGAGGTGTATAGACTTGTACATCATCCTAAATTTTATGTAACTTTAATATTATCCTTTGATCTTCAAACTAATTATTATAGTGATTATTTTGATCAGAAGCTTCAAAAATTTATTAAAATTGCTTCTATCTTTTTCCACTAGGCTTGGTAAGTAGAAATAGCCCTCAGGGTTTCAGATGGTACGGCCATTAGGAGAGGTTTTAGGCAAAATGATCCCAGGGGTATCTTATACAATTATTTATATTACATTTTATGTTTGGTTTTATAATAATTGTGGCCTGTGCTTTATGAACCATTCCTATCTATGAACCCTATAGGTTTTGCTATTATCTAGATTATTTTGTACAATCTAGCTATTATAATTGACTATAGAGGACATGAAAATATTCACCTCATTATCTCAATGTCTATCTTAGTGTTTCAAAGTGTTTTGATAGGCAAATCATCTCAAGTTTGTAGATTGGTCTCATTTATAGATAACATCTAGGTTTCACTATTTGTAGAATATTCATGCTTTGGTAATGACTTCAAAGGGTTGTTATAAGTTCATTACCATGTTTCCAATTTCCTATTTGTCCCCTCACCTTTTAAATATTTTCCCAAATCAATCTTCATGGAATTGTAATAACAAGCACCATATAACTAGTTTGTTATATGACTGTTACACATAGTCAACTAGGTGAGTTGTGTAAGGCTATGAGATAAATCCATGGAGTTGTGATAGAGGTCCTAAAAAAGTTAACATACTCTCATATCAGGGACAATCAAGTAAAATTCCTTCACCTGGTAAAATAAGGGACTATGATGTCACTCACATAGTCATATAATAGATAAATGCACCTGAAGATGCTTAAAAAAGGGTCCAAACATTGAAATGGAGTGTGAGAGATTGTTTCAAGTTTTGAAACATCTTGAAGTTTCATTTTAACACCATGAGTGAATTTTGATTATTTATCAAGGCATATCCTTTGAGTACATGGATTATCTCATGCTTACTACCTGCATACAATTCAAAATACACCTATAGGTGATCTCATGGATGAAGTCATGTTGAAAATGAAGTATTGACACTTGTTTCAAATATTTTAGAGTGTGAAAAGTACATTTGGAGGTATTGAGATAAGAATATAACCCATTAAAGGTCAAATGTAATGTTGTGTGTCCTTATATTCACTACCTACATGTGAAAGTAATTGTATTCAGAGGTTGGAAACATAGTCATAGAGAAGTATAGCATATTTTGAGGTTCCCATAACATTGGAAATGGATGTTGATGCCTTGACAGTCATGATCAAAAATTTAAATAGTCTCAAATGGTTAAAAGTCATGTTTAAATATTTAATGACTGTGTTCAAGGATTAAATCCCTAAAAGCCAAAAATAGGGCACCTGGCCTTTTCATAGAGATCTTATAATAGGGTTACCAAGAGTTTTAGTGTTACTAAATTTGCATGCTTTGTATCCCTATCATAGCATCACAACTTTAAAAATAAAGAGAGTGGTTTAGTCATTTAATTTTCATTCTAGAGGAGCCCAAAGATGAACTTTTATACACTAAATTCTAATAGTGTCATCTATAAGATTTGAAAATTCCAAGGTGATTCTAGCATCTCAAAGTGCAAATAAAGTGTCTTAATGCTTGAAATATATCATTAAGAGGAAAGGTATACTGATGAAAACAAGGATCTTCAAAAGAGGTTCATATGCAGAGTTTTGAGACCATACACACCTAAAAGTGTCTACTTCTTGAAATTATTCACCTACAACCAAGGTTTATCTTCTACATCATCCATAACAAGGGATTAAGCATGGAAACATGAAAATTGGTATATGAAAGATGATTTAAAATGGCTCAAGAGGTCTAAAAGTGATATGGCACATGTCCCAAGATGAGTTCTCTCCTACAAGCTTATATTTGTCCCAATATAGTCAACTATAATTGACTGTAGGTAAAAATGGTCTAAGGATTAATGCCTAAGTATTAGAAATGCATAATGATGAGATAAATGGGTCAAAAAAATATCAAATTACCCTAAGGTAATATAAGGAGGTTTGTAAACATTTCCTTCAAGAAAAATTATGCAGGGATCATCCACAAGAAAGAGAAGACACAGTCAAGAAGTTGACCTCAGTCTAGGTTAAACATAGTAAGGCATGAACAAAGTAGAATTTGTAAAAGTTATGATGGTTTACATGATTTAAAGAGATCCCAAGATAATAAATAATGTCTCATGGAGATTTCACGGTGATATATAATAGATGAGTGTCTCTAAACAAATAATACATAGTCCACATCATATATCCTACACACAGTCTACCTTGTAGGAGTTTGTTTTGGGTTTTCCAAAGGTTGGGAAGTCAAATGATATGACAAAAAGCCCAAAAATTGGATAATTAACTTGAATATTCACTCAGTATAAGTAAATAAGGGAAGTGCCCTTTGTTTTGTCTCAGATAGAGGGCACTTCCCTTATGCACAAATTGGCAAGTGTTGAGGAATGAAGGTGATAAGAGTTAACTAGGAGCTTATTAGACCTTGAAATGAGGTGTAAGAAGTTATATGACACCTATAAAAACATGAGAAACATATCTCAAAATGATTAAGCTCAAAAAGCTGGCCTAAACCCTCAAAGTTGCAGATAGGCATGTTAGGCAGGGTTTAGGCCTAAAGCCAAATGGGGGTTCCAACTTTACTTCTAGATCTTAGTGAGATTTATAACATATTGTATCATGTTTATAAGATGAAATTAGATATGTATTAGACATTATAATATAAGATAATCCATTTTTTGGATTTAAGACAACTTAGACCTATGTAAAGTGGAGAAACAAGCTCGATAAGAGAGGTTTGGTTGCTCATATCTTCTTGGACACCTAGAAAGGCAACTCAAGGAGCTAGGAAAATTTAGATATGGTCCTAAGAAACCATTTTGGGGTACTGAGTTGATATTTGAAAGTCAAATATTTATGAACTATGGCTAAGAGGGTAAAATAGGCCTAAACTCACCAAAACCCTTAGTAGTAACCATTTTGAGAAGATTAAGCAAATAGTGCACCCAAACGGCATATTTTGTGTATAATGATGATTAGATGCTGTATAAGACTCTTCAAGGATACTCCCCATACTATTAGATTGTAAAAAATTATATAAATGGCGTAAAAAATAGGGTTTTTTCAACCTTTTTTTGTGTTTTTATAGGTTCTAAGAAGAGTCTAAAGATGCCAATCACATGGGAGGAAATATTAAAACTTAAGATAACTAAATATTTTAATTTAATACTTAATAACAACTCTTAAATGTTCCTACAAGAATATCCATCTCAGCTAGTCAAAACTGGCAAAGTGAGCAAGATGGTGAGAAGTGTGAAAACTTCAAGTGAGAGCCTATTTAAGGTACACCTGAGTAATATAAGGCCATGGAATGTCTTGAAAAGTATCATCCACACACGTTTTTTTATTTACATGGAAAATTTAAATCAATTTTGAGGCCACATGTGAGGGATGACTAAAAAATTAGTCTTTTTTACTATAGGTAGTGATGGTTCACTTTCAAAGGAATCTAGATGACTAGGAATGCAACTAATGCATTGAAGAACATGTATATAAACCTTCCCTATCATTATAATCATGATATCTATCCCTAATCAGTTTTTTAATATTCTAACAAAGTTAAATGTTGAAGATGGTTTTTTTGTGCAGGATGAGAACTTCTACACCACATTTCATGAGTTACATAGTTTGGAGAGCCATTTGTCCTATCAAACCTTGAATGGTTTATCTCATACTTCAATATTATGCAAATTCAACTAACCCTCTTATCTTGAAACTTGTCATTGTGACCTTTGGACTTCTTTCTTGTCTTCTCTCTCTCAAGTTCTATAAGAACTAGCCATTTTGGATATTGTAAGGATGCTCCACCTAAGCATGATGAACCCCTACTCATTTTCATACCATGGATCAATAAATACTATTGATTTTACCTCTTTTATGACTATTTATAGTGTGTTCACTTGAATTTTTGATCTTTCTTGGTGATGATTTTTGTTTCATTAGCATTGTTGTCTTATTCTCTTACCTATTTGCAGCTTGAAAGCTTTTTCTTATAGGTCATGCGAAGTATTCTATGAAGTGTCAAGGTTGAGTTAGTTAGTATATTAAATAGTGTCATTATAGGCCTCTTATCTAGTCTTCATAGCCTAAACATTCATCATAACCTCATAATGAAATACTGATGTGAGAATATTTAGATTAGAGAAGTGTATGTCTAGTTAGTATCTTGTTCTCATGTGTGACATATAACTAGTTGGAAGTTATCGATTAATTTGGTGTATCACCACATTTAAAATAGTTTACTTTAAATTTTATCTCCCTTTTAGTTGAAATCATAAGTGTATTAGTGATCTAAAAGGGGTACATTAAGGGGAGTTAGCCCTATCTAGAGATTCACCTCATTCTTAAGCTACCCATAGCCTAGAGGTGTTTCAATTTTGCCACTTGGATGAGGAGAGCTAAGACATCTCCTAAAGGGGTGAAAATCCAAGTGAAAATAAATTTTGGCATGCATTATGGGACTCATTATCCAAGAAGTTAAAATATTTTTGGTGTTGTATTTTAACACATTATCCTTTGCAGGCATCTATCCAAGCATCAATGATGACTTTGAAGTTACAATAGCTAGTCAAGTAGCCCAGGTTTTCCTTTAGAAGATTGTTGGTAATTTTTTTGTGCTCTTTCTTCCTAATGAAGTTTCATGGTTGGTTTTGGTGTTGAGTATTATTTTACACAAGTTAATGATATATCTCAAGCTTATGGCATTCCCTATAAGCCTTTGTATGATTTTTATTAGCCTTTTCATGATCCTTACCAAATCTAATATGACCCTTATAGACCTTATCATGAATTGTATTAGTCTTATAACCAACCTTCTCAATATCTTATTCATCCTAGTAAACCTAGTCCCTTCTCAAATTAGTCCATTTCAACTTTCAATAAAAATCTCTTGGGACATGATAGGTACATGATGGATATTGACATACAAAGTGGACATGGTCAAGATGTTCCTAGTCATCTCATTAATAATGTGAGATATTAATTAGAGTTAGTTAAAAGATAGTGGGCACCAATTGAGAGATCAAATTGGCAAAGGATCACAATTGAGACGCTAGATGTGAGTGGCCTAGTTTCATCCTTAGAAGATAAGCTAAGAATTCATGAGGAACAGCATCACCAAATCTATACATCCATCATATCCACCTCCCTAATATTTCTATCATTTATACTTGACCCCTACTCATGAACCCAATCAAGCTTATCAAAGTCATCTTTTTCCCAACCAACTAGAAGAGAGGGTTGGAAAGATGAACTTTATTTCTGAAGTTAAACTTGATAGGTAGATTTAGTTATCCAATAAGCAGATGAATCAGTCCATCTCATTAGTAAAGGAAGTGGAACATAATCCCTCATTACCCTCTCCCATTACATCACTACCTCAAGAAAAGACTCCTAATCCTAAAATCCTAAGCTAGAATAAGGTAGTAGAATCATGGGAAAAGAAAGGGGATAAAATCTTAGATAAAGAGTGTGAAGTTGAGAAAGATCTTGATCCTATGGAATCCCCTCCCACCCTTCCTTAAGAAACCTCTTGTTTTCCATATCATCCCCCTTGTACTCCTTATCCTCATGAATATGCTTATCAACTTCAAGAGAGAATTTTCTAAGAGAACCTAGCCAAGCAAATTGAAGAGTTAGAGTTGAGATTGAAATTGTTGAGTCAAGGTGTGATGGAAGGTTTAGAGCCAAAAGAATATCATATGCCTAAACACACCCCATCTAACCTTCCTCAAGAGAGTGATAAATATGAATCAAATTTTAATGAATTGATTGTTAAATGGAAGGAAGAAAACCAAGCTATTTTATCCTAATATTTTCCACCCCTTCTTCAAGAACTCCCAGAAAGATCCCCTATAATTCATTCTAAATATTATGTTGAGTTCTATGTTCTACCTCCACCAACTAGTTCATCTTGTCCTCACCCTATCACCCTTTACCTTGATGGACCTATGGGGTGGGAACCTAAAGAGGAATATTTGTCTAATAAGAATTCAAAACTATTTCTTGAAGAAAACATAACTCCTTGATAGCCTCATTGGGCTAGGTTACCTAATTACAAGATGACTAGAATTGGCATCACTAAGAAGGAGAAATAAATTGAATATGTTGTAGTCTTTGAGAATAAAAGTTAGGTTATAATAGTTTATATACAAATTGAGATCCATCAAGAGGTTCTAAATGTTGAACAAGAGGTGATTTCTTGTGTTGAATCTTTTGATTGTGTTGATATTGAAGAACGACTTCCTTATGTCAAAGAAGAGGAAATCATCATTGGTTATTCCATAACTATCCAAGATATCATAGATGGGAAAGAAAAAGTCATTAATCAACCTTGGGATAAAAAAATTTCAATCATTGGAGTAGGTTATACTCCTCTTCAAGGAGGCTATGATCTAGTCAAAATGAAGAAGGAAGCCTTGACACTCAAGTGGGTATGCAAAGAAGAAGAAAATTTTCACATTTATCCTTTCAAGAGGAATATGAATCCCATGATGATATGTTTTAAATCATAAAAATGGGTTATCATCCTCACAATCAGTTGGGATAAATGCATCAAATTTTGAAGGATAAAACAAGTTTCTATTGGCCTCAATCTTCTAAAGAATAAGAAACTACTCTTAAATCCGTGCCTACCAAGAAGATACAATTTGATCATGAGATGAAGAGTGGGAAGTAGTATGAGGTATGTGTACAAATTCAAGAGAAATACATTTACATTGGAGACCTATTTAAAGATGATCTACTTGAGAGTAGATCAAGTGAAGTGCCAATGAATAGGTCTGATCTATCAAGCATCCAATCTAAGGAACAATATGCTTGGGACTATGATTCATCTCAAAAAAAAGAAGATTCAAGGAACTTTCCTTTTTGATCCTATAAAGGAAGTATGATTAATTTCTAGTTGTGCATATTTGTTTGTTTTCTATTTTCCCTAAGTGCTTTGAGCACACATGTGTGTCTTATTAGTGTGTTTACTTTTCTTTGTATGTGTCCTTTATTTTATGTGGTTGAGGTATTTATTTGTCTTGTTTTGGTCAAAGCCTTATTGTCAAGTGTTAGGTCTTATTTTTTTGTTTCAAACTTCATGTGATTTCATATCCCATGGCTAGGATAAGGCTACTGGTCTTTAGTATAGCAATCAAACTGCCCCTATGAGTCACCAATTATTGACCAAATTTGACCCTATAGGTCAAATAAGGACCCCTATCGGTAAAAAATTGATCTTTAGGTGTTTTTATGGGCATAGTATTATGTAATAGGGTGTTTTATAAGTATTTTGATGTTATTTCATGTCATATTAGCTTTGGTCTTAGTTATTTTAATCTTTATCATTTTTAGCCATTTAAAGGTCATAAAAAGAGCATTTAATGACTTATATGGAATCCTTAGGTAAAGTGAATTTTTTAAAAGGTGATTTCATGTTCCATGTGTCTTATTATGCTTTAATAAATTGTTTCTAACTAAAAAGTGGTAGGTTATTCAGAATAAAGAACAATTTTCTTAGAAAAAGGGGAGTTTTTTTTAAGGTTTACAGACTTGTATTACCTCCTACATCTAATGACACTTTAGGAGTGTCCTTTAATCTTCCAAACAATTTTTATAGTGATAATTTTGATCAAAATCTCTAGGAAAATAAAAAAACCACTTCTATCTTCTTCCATTAGGCTTGGCAAGCAATAATGGCCCTAAGGTTTTTAGATGGTATGACCAGTAGGAGAGGTTTCAGGAAAAATGATCCTAGGGGTGTGTTATACACTTATAAAATTACATTTCATGTTTTTTTATATAATAATGGTGGTTTGTGCTTTATGAACTATATCTAAGAAGTTGACCTACCTAGTTTACTTAACAATCTATGAACCCTATAGGTTTTACTATTGTTTAGATGATTTCATACAATCCAGCTACTAGAATTGACACCAAAGGAAATTAATATATTCACCTCATGATCCTAATGTTTGTTTTAGTGTTTCAAGGTTTTTTGATAGGAAAATCATCTCAGGTTTGTAGATTGGTCTCATTTGAAGATAATAGGTAGGTTTAACCATTTATAGAATCTTCATGCTTTGGTAGTGAATTCAAAGGGTTGTGATAAGCTCCTTCCCATGTTTACAATTTCATATTGGTCCCCTCACATTTCAATCTCTTTCCCCAAAGTAGTCTTCATAGAATTACAGTCACAAGCAACATATAGTCAATTTCCTATATGACTACCATACACAGTAAGCTAGGGTGAGTTATGTAAGGCTCTAAGATAAATCCATGGATTTTTGATGGAGGTCCTAAAATTTTAAACACACTCTCATATCACGTAAAATTTAGTAAAATTCATTCACTTGGAAAAAGAAGGGACTGTGATGTCCCTCACATAGTCATATAATAGAGAAATGCACCTATAGATGCCTATAGAAGGGTCCAAACATTGAAATGGAGTGTGATATATTGTTTCCAATTTTGAAACATTTTGAAATTTCATTTGAACACAATTATTGGATATTAGTTGGTTATTAATGCATATCCTTTGAGTACATAGATTATCTCATGCTTACTCCCTGCATACAACTCAAAATGAACCTACAAGTGCTCTCATAGAGAAAGTCATATTGAAAAGGAAGTATTGACACTCATTTTAGATCCTGTAGAGTGTGAAGAGTGAATTTGGAGGTATTGAGATAGGCCTAAAACCCATTAAAGGTCAAATATAATGCACACTGTTTATGCTTATATTCATTGCCTACACATGAACGTGACTATACTCAGAGGTTGGGAACATAGTCATAGATAAGTATAGAATATTTTGAGGCTCCCATAATTTTGGAAATGGATTTTTATGCCTTAAAAGTCATGAGAAAAACATTAAATAGTATAAAAAGGTTAAAATCCATGTTCAAAGATTCAATAACTGTGTTTAAGGATCAAATCCCTAAACGTATAAAATAGAGCACCTAGCCTTTTCATAGAGATCTTATAATAGGGTTACTAAGAGTTTAGATGTTAATAATTATGCATGACTTGTAGCACTATCATAGGTTCCTAGATTTCAAAGAGAAAGATATTGGTTTATTCATTTAGTTTTCATGTTAGAGGATCCCAAAGATGCAATTTTATACATTGAATTCTAATAGTGTCATTTACAAGACTTAAAATTACAAGGTGATTCTAGAATATCAAAGTGAAAATAGAGTATGTCTTCATACTTGAAATAAATCATTAAGAGTAAAATAATACCAATGAAAACAATGATATTCAAAAGAGTTTCATATATAGATTTTTGATCCCATACACACCGATAGGTGTCTACTTCTTGAAGCTATTCACCTATAGCTAAGGGTTATCTTCTACATCATCCATAACAAGGGCTTAAGCACGGAAAATAAAAATTAGTTTATGTAAGATGATTGCAAATGGATCAAGAGGTATAAAATTGATATGGCACATGTCCCAAGATGAATTCTCACCTACAGGCTTATATTTGTCCTAATATAATCAACTATAGTTAACTGTAGGAAATAATGGGCTAAGGAGTAATGCCTAAGTATTTGTAATGTATAAGGATGAGAAAAATAGGTCAAAACAAATATAAAATAACCCTAATGGAATTTAAGGAGGTTTTTAGACATTGAATTCAACCTAAATTATGTAGGGATCATCTACAAGAAAGAGAAGACATAGTCAAGAAGTTGACCTCAGTCTAGGTTAATCATAGTAAGGTATGAACAAAGCAGAGTTTGGAAAAGGTCTGATGGTTTACATGATTTAAATAGACCCTAAGATAGGTAATAATTTCTCATGTAACTCTCATTTTTATATATAATAGATAAGTGTCTCTAAATAAATAATACATAATCCACATCATAAATCTTGCACATAGTCTACCTTCCAGGAGTCTATTTTAGGTTTTGCAAGAGTTGGGATGTCAAATGATATGACCAAAGGTCCAAAACTCATATAAAGTTTCCTTTTAACTTGTATAATAATAATTAACATTCACTTGGTATGATTAAATATGGGAATTTCTCTTTATTTTGTCTTGGACAAAGGGCACTTCCTTTATGCATAAACTGACAAGTGTTGAGGAATGAAGATGATAAGAGTGAACTAGGAGCTGATCAGACCTTAAAATGAGGTGATAGAAGTTGGATGACACATATAAAAATATGATAAACATCTCAAATAATGATTAATCTCAATAGGGTGGCCTAGACCCTCAAAGTTATAGATAGGCCTATTAGGCAGGGTTTAGGCCTAAAGCCAAATGGGGGTCCAACTTCACTTATAGATCTTAGTGACCTTTATAACCTATCATATCATGTTTATAGGATGACATAAAACGTGTTTAATCTATTGGGATGTAAGGGAATCCATGAGAATCCATTTTTTGTCTTTAAGACAACTTAGAACTATGCAAAGTGGAGAAGCAAGCTTGATAAGAGAGGTTTGATTGTTCATATCTTCTTGGACACCTAGAAAGGAGACTCACGAAGGTAGGAAAAGTTAGATAGGGTCCTAAAAAACCATTTTTTGGCACTGATTTGATATTTGAACATCAAATATTTATGAACTATGGCTAAGAGGGTAAAATAGGCCTAAACTCACCAATACCCTTGCTAGTAACTAGTTTGATAAGATTGAGAAAATAGTGCACCAAATGGGATAGTTTGTGCATAATGATGATTTAATTTTGTATAAAAATCTTTAGAGATACTCCCCATCCTATTGCATTGTAAATAATTATATATATGGATTATAAAATAAGACTTTCTTGACCTAGTTTTTGTGCTTTTGTGGGTTCTTGGAAGACTCTAAAGATTATAATCATGTGGGATGAAATATTGAGACTTAATATAACTCCCAATGTACATTTCATGCTTCAGAACAACTCCTAAGTGTTCCTACAAGCAGCTCCATCCTAGCCAGTCAAAATTGGCAAAGTGAGCAAGATGGTGAGAAGTGTGAAAACTTCAAGTTAGAGCCTATTTAAGGTACACCTAATCAATACAAGGCCATGGAGGGTCCTAAAAAGTTTTATCCACTCCCTTTTATGGATTTTGATGGAAACTTGGAGCCAATTTTGAGGCCAAGTGTGTGGGATGATTGAAAAAGAAGTTTCTTTGACTGTAGGTAGTGATGGCTCACTTTAAAATAAATTTAGATGATTAAGAATGTTGGCAATGCATGGAGGATCATGTCTATAAACCTTCCCTATTATTATAATCATGATATATATCCTTATTTAGTTTTGGGATGTTCTAACATAGCTAAATGATGAAGATAATTTTCTTGTGCATGATGAGAACTTCTATGCCACATTTCATGAGTTGCATAGTTTAGAGAGCCATTTATACTATCATAACTTGCATGGTTTATCTCCTAATTAATTTTTATGCACATGTAACTCCTCTTATTAGCTTGACACTTGTTCTTGTGACCTCTAGACTTCTTTCTTCTCTTCTCTCTCTCTCAAGCTCTATAAGAACTAACCATTTGGATATTGTAAGGATGTTACACTTGAGTATGGTGAAGACATACTCATTTGCATACCATGGATCAATAAAGACTAATTATTATACCTCTTATATGATTATTTATAGTGTGTTCACTTGAATGATTGATCTTGCTTAGTGATGCTTATTATTTCATTAGAATTATTATCTTGTTCTCTTACCTATTTGCATTTTGAAAACTTCTTCTTATAGGTCATGTGAAGTGTTAAATGAAGTATCAAGGTTGAGTGAGTTATCATATTCAATAGTGCCATTCTAGGCTCTTGTCTAGTCCCCATAGCCTAAAAATTCATCGCAACCTCATAATGAAATACTGATGTGAGAATATTTATATTAGAGAAGTGTATGCCTAGTTAGTCTCTTGGTATCATGTGTGAGATGTAGCTTGCTTGGTAGTTATCAATTAATTTAGTGTATCACCACATTTAGGATAGTTTAATTTTAGTTTTCTCTCCCCTTTCCTAGCAAGCATAGGTGTAGTAGTGATCTAAAATTAGTATATCAAGGGGATCTAGACCTATCTAGAGGTTCACCTCATTCTTAGGTTACCTATAGCCTAGAGGTGTTTCAATTGTGCCACTTGGATGAGGAGAGCTAAGACATCTCCTCAAGGAGTGAAAACCCAAGTCATAATAGATACCTCTCTAATCTGAGATATAATCTACTGAAGAAGATTGTATAATAATAAATCTAAGTGGTATCAACCTTTATTTGAGATCCCACAGTTTAATATATCAGTTCTTCCCTAGATCCTATTATTGTGTTTGCATGTGAGTGTGTAATAGATATTAGCTGTAAAAAATGGTATTAAAACACTTTTCCATAAAGATACCAAATAGAAACTAATCCTTATTTGGAAAACAAAGCATTATTTTTCCCCCTACCTTTCCCCTTTTTTGAGTTAGTTAGATTCATATCTACCCACTTTAGAATAAGGTCCATCCATCAACCTCAACTAGGTTTTAGATTTCTTCTAGATTTCACTCATCCACACATACACCTAGTGAATAACCTACATGCTCAGCTTGATATTCCACCACATGTTTGTCCAACACATACTTAAAATGTATGCCATGGAGTGGATATTACCTCCATTGAGATCCTAAAATGACATAGGTTATCTCATTAAACTTGGGGTGAGCATAAAGCCCACATCAATAGAAAAAAGGATGGCTATATAAGAGGGCCATGTAGACACTATAAAATTGCACACATGTGTAGTTTTTGATGTTTGAATGCCTCAAAACCTCCCAAACTTTATTAACCCTTAACAAACCCCTCTTAACCTAATCAAATCACTATTCACTTATCACTATTTACATAGTACTATTGAAAAGTACTATTTGAAATTACTATTCACTATGGGACCCACTATCACTATTTATGATGATAGGGCAAGTGACATGGCAAGTGACATGGAAACTGACATGGAAGGTGATACGGAAGGTGATATGGAAAGTGACATGGATTGGAAGTAAGGTGGCTTGAAGTGGGACATCATACACCACCTGGAACCCTCTGCCAAGGTACCTAATGACATCATTAAGCACCAAAGGGCCCCTCCTTTGAATTATGGTGCATTTTTCCCTATGGGTCCATCATTCAACATGTGTTTTTATCCTCATGCCTAAATAATTGTGCCAAAATTCATGAGGCACTTAGCCAAAAGACAAATTAACTTGGTGGAAAGTCCTTTGGCCTTATTTGGGTCCATGTGCATGATTTCCTCTCAAAATTGGACTCATGTGCAAGGAGGGAGACAAACCTACAAAGTGGGAATCCCACCACCCTTATCATTTAATTTAACCATGCACTTACATGGAAAATGGTGCCAAAATTTATGGGGCACTTAGCCAAAAGACAAATTAGTTTGGTAAAATGTCCTTTGGCCTTATTTGGGTCTATGTGCATGATTTTCAATCAAAATTGGACTCATGTTCAAGGTGGGAGATAAACAAAAAAAAATGGGAATCCCACCACCCTTATCATTTAATTCACCCATACACCCACATGGAGAATGGTGTCAAAATTCATGGGGCACTTAGCCAAAAAACAAATTAGCTTAGTGGAAAGTCCTTTGGCCTTATTTGGGTCCATGTGCATGATTTCAACTCAAAATTAGACACATGTGTAAGGTGGGAGACAAACAAAAAATGTGGTAATCCCACCACCCTTATCCCATTTGTCATTTATGAGCCCACTTAAAAAATGGTGCCATGCTTTACTATTCCACTTCTTTGGCATGTTTCTTGACAACAAATGTTGTAAGTACCCCTTTCTCCTTCACCCATGGCTAAGTTGGTTTTTGGTTAGAGAACTTTCATCTTTTTATAGGTTTTCTACCTTTTGTGAAGGAGTTAACTCATCCATTCTGGATTAGATCTCAATCAATGAAACTATGTCAGATTTGCAAGCTAACATCTTCCATATCTTCATCAATAACATCAACAACAAGAAGTCTTCAAGGTAGTATTTGTTTATTTCTTGTATTCCATCTCCTTTCTCCCTTCCCTTTGGCCTTTTTCTTTCTTGACCTCCATACCTTGAACACCTTTACCTCTTCTTTTCCATTTACCATTTGCCATCCTTTATCATTTTACCCATTCACCCTTTTGTCACTTTGTCATCTTTAGCATCTTGCCCATTTATCCCCTTTGCCATATTGACTACTTTCTTTCTCATCCATTCAACCTTTATATTTTACCATTTCAACCATTTAAATACCACAAAACAAAATATATTTTATCCCTTATCAAATTAACTAATCAAAACCACAACTTTTCTTTAGTTAATTTTTAGCATTAGTGTTAACCAAACTAGTTTCTATATTTTAGTCATCTTAGCAAAGCATTTAATTGCCTTAATTAATTTTCTATTATTTTTTGTATTTAATTTTAGTTTTATATTTTAAATTAAAAAACCTTCCACTTTTATAAATAAACTTAAATATTTAAAGCAAGTGGATTGACAACCTCCTAGAAAGCTTTCGCTTCTAGGATCTAGCTCATGCTAGGCAATCCACGCAACTACTTGTCTAACAAATAAGTTTTGTGGTAGTGTTTTCTTAATTTAAAGTCATCCTCCCAAATTAAATAATATTCCTCACAAATTTAGGATTTAATGCATGTAAATTCCACATGTCTTCTTTTACACACCCTTTTACTAGTTTCTTTCTTTTCACTCTAAGAAAAAAGCAAAAACATTAGATAGAAACATTTTGGCATGCCCAGTGGGACCCTTGAGTTTTATTGGTTTCATAGATGTTTTAGGAAATTTATAATTGCATTAGTGAAATTAATTTGGTTGAATTCTTATAAAATTAAGATTTCTTTCTTCCTTTATAAAACATAAGTTTTAGTTGCATTTTTTAGAAAATTTTAAATTTTATTTTCCTTGCATTTTTTTAAAAAAAAATCAAAAAATAAAAATAAAGAAAAGAGCATTAATCCTAGGATTATGATTGCATTTTCATGTTGCATTTAGGTGCATTTATGCTGTTTTTGTTTTCATTGAAAAGAAATCAAAATTTTCCTTTTGGTTAAAATTAACTACATACATTGTTTGTTTGTTTGTCTTAGTTCGCCTAGATTAATTAAGCAAAGCAAATTAATCATAAAACCATAAATGTTACACAAACCAAACTACTTGCACAATCAACACATCAAACATGTTTGAGATAAGGCCTGACTAAGATTTTATCACCTAGTAGATCACCTTAACCTTTCTCGATTATCTTGCTTGGATTTAATCACTAAGGGGATAACCAACTCAGTTTTCTAATTGAGTATAAGTTTCGGTAATCGATATATTGGCTAAGCACTAGCATTGAATTTGGGATTGTGATGTGAGGGGAGCAGGCCCTAAATATCAAGCCATGTAATTGATATAATATAGACTTCTTTTCGAGAACCCAAATGCAACTTGAAACCAAACATAGACTGCCTTTCTAGGACCTATTCAAGCCAATTTCCTCTTCACACTTTTCTAAAGCATAAGCCAAAAGAGAGATAAAAAAGAATCCTAGGACTTAACACACTCTTAGTGAAAGCATTTTTTGCCTTGAATATTCTTTGATTACTCTTTATTTTGAGGTGTGGGAATGTATCATTACTTTTCCTATTTTCTCATATGGTTCTTTCTCACCAACAATGAAGAGACCTTGAGGAACATAACTCACCACCAAGTCAACTAGCCTTGCCCACCTCTACATCTATGGAACATGTTTTCGAACCCATGGAATCCCCTCACTCTTTGAGAAGTCCTACTCGGGTAGTCCTAGGAGATGAAAATTTTACCAACATTACCTTAGAAATACATCTTACCAAATCCTAGTTTTAACCTCAACTATATATCCCCCTTATGGTATGCCTCTCCACCTCATGGAGAATACCTCCACTACCAAAAGTACTACACAACCTTTATTTACCCAAGCCTTATCACCAACCAACAATCCGCTTGAAACTATTATTCAAAACTAACCAACCTAAACTACCATTGCTCTCACACCTCTTACCAATCACTCCTCCATAATAGGATTACCTACCTCTAGTGCTACCCATCTTCCTCTAGTTACCTCTAATCTTAAAACACTACTCCTCTTCAAAGCCTTATGGTGTCCATACCCTCTATGTTACCATTGATTGGTATAAGGGTCACCACCCTTCCATTGGCCACCAACCCAACTACCACTCCTACCCAACAAGCAACCTTTAGTTATGACCATAACCCACAAGGGCATATGCCCGCTATCCAATCACCTACCTCTACCCAACCATTGAAATATACATACCAACATGTATCTTCTACACAAAAAATGACATCCACACACTAATACGTATCTTAAACCCAACCATTAGCATCCACATACCAATATGTGGCAACCTCTCAACCTTCTACCAACTATCAACATGTTTCTCAACCACCACTACAATATGCATCCTACAACCTCCTAGGTGCTCAACCCCAAGTAGACTTCATGAAGATGATCATGGACAAGATGACCACCTTAGATTCATCCATCTCAATGCTCACAATATATTATCCTATGACTAAATTTTTAGTGAGCCCATCTACCCATCCATAGCCATTAAGCCATATCGTCCCCAATGAGAACTTCCTAAGTTCTCTAAATTTTAAATCAAGGAGGATCCCCAACAACACCTTAGGGATTTTAGGCATGGTTTTTATCTCATCACCTATGATTATTCTCTTCTTATCCACACTTTTCTAATGTTTCTAACTAGCCTAGCCTTAGATTGGTATAGTATCTTACCCAAACATTCCATCTTATCCTTCACCCAACTAGCCTAGAACTTCATGGATCACTTTTCGATCAATATATCCAATAAATTTTATATCACCAACCTCTACTCCATCTGACAATATGTATCTTCTACACAAAAAATGACATACACACACCAATATGTATCTTAAACCCAACCATTGGCATCCACATACCAATATGTGGCAACCTCTCAACCTTCTACCCACTATCAACATGTTTCTCAACCACCACTGCAATATGTATCCTACAACCTCCTAGGTGCTCAACCCCAAGTAGACTTCATGAAGATGATCATGGAAAATATGACCACCTTAGAGTCATCCATCTCAGTGCTCACAATATATTATCCTATAACTAATTTTTTAGTGAGCCCATCTACCCATCCATAGCCATTAAGCCATATCCTCCCTGATGAGAACTTCCTAAGTTATCTAAATTTTAAAACAAGGAGGATCCCCAACAACACCTTAGGGATTTTAGGCATGATTTTTATCTCATCACCTATGATTATTATCTTCTTCTCCACACTTTTTTAATGTTTCTAACTAGCCTAGCCTTAGATTGGTGTAGTATCTTACCCAAACATTCCATCTTATCCTTCACCCAGCTAGCCTAAAACATCATGGATCACTTTTTGATGAATATATCCAATAAATTTTCTATCACCAACCTCTACTCTATCTGATAATTTAAGGATGAATCTATTGCCATTTTTGTGGCTCAATAAAGGAGCCTAATTAACCAAGTTTCATTTTCCTTAACTCAACTTGAACTTTTGGAGCTCTTTGCTCAAGAATGTGCCAAACATATCTCATCCACATTACATGTCTAAATATTTTTGACCTTTGATAAAGCCTTACAAAGGCTCATAAACAAGAGAACTGAGCCAGTGATGAAGGAAATCTCAAAATAAAAAATAATAACTCAACCTATAAAACTAATGAGGCTTCTCCCTCTAAGTCAAGAAACTAGCCCAATACAAATACCAAGAACAAAGGATCTATAAATGCCATCATCCTCAAAGTTGCATCTCCACCATCTATCAACCAACAAAACTTGAGGAACCAAACCTCCAACTCCTCTAATTCTTCAAACCAAAATCTAAGGAACCAAACTTGGAAGAACTAGAAGTAATTAACTCCACTTGGGGAACCCTATGATTTTATTTTGGAAAAGTTATTAAAAACTAATATCATCTAACTTCCACTAATTAAAACACCCCAATAGTTTGATGTTTCTCAATCCATTCTAGGTTAGTATAATGAGAATGACCATTATGCCTTTCACCAAGTCATGGGACATGATATCAATAGGTGTAATACCTTCAAATACCTTATCCAATCCCTCATTGAAAAGGGGAAGATTACATTGGTTAACCTCAATGCACCACCCAACCAAGCCTTTGACATATTTGGGAAACCTTTTCCAAACCACAATCCTACCAAAAATGAGAGTAATAATGTCAAATGCTCTCTTGATACCTGTATCATTAACATGATTCTTGGCACACTCATTGATCAAGAACCTACTCACCACTCTACTAATCCCTCTCCTCTTATCAAAGTAGTAGAGTTACCTTCTACCCTTTTGGAAACCAAAATCAAGGAAGTACCTCTTCCTCCTTCCTCATTTATTAAGGTGGTAGAACTACCATCTTCCCCTTTGACCGACACACCAGACCACACACCCATCTTACCTTCCTCACAAATTACCATGCAACTCTCACCTCCCATAGAAATCATTCCTAAGAAATAAATTCCCCTATCTACTCCTCCCATAGAAGATCCATCTATCCCAACCTTACATCCTTTTATTGAGGAAGAGGACAAGGTTACCATCCCTATGTCTCCACCTAGTGGATTATCTTTTAGATCCACCATTCAGGAAATCAAACCTTTCTCAAAACTAGTGCAAAAATTGAAATTTGTCCCCAACCCTAATATGGATCTAGCTACCTTTTGGTGACAATTAGGTCTCCTTAAAGCTAAAAAACTAGAACCTCTAACCCATTATTTTTCAAACCAACCTATCACCTCTAATAACCAACCAAAGCCTCCACCCAACCAACCAAAAACTTCACCAAATTAACCAACCTAAACCACCTTAGCCAATCAAGACCCAAGTAACCAAAACCCCTTCAAAACCAATAACAAAAGCAACTAAAGAGGTAAAACTACCCAAAGGCCCAAAGCCTCGAATTTTACCTCCCTCAACCTTACCCTCCATTTGGGTCCTCATCCCTCTTACCTTTAGAATGAAGCCCATTATTTTTACCAAAACCCATCATCTCTATTAGTTACACCTTCACACTTGCTTCCTAATGCACCTCTTTTTACTAAACCAACTATACATAGGTTACCTACCTTACCATCCTCCACCCCTAGCTCATCAACTATCTTTCCTAAACCAAAACCATCAAACAAGTGTACCACCTTATCTAAGTTACCTATCACCAAACATACTTCTAAACAACCTTCTACCTTAACACCCAAAATAAAAATTGTTAAACCTTCACCTCCTTCAACCAAGTCTTACTTTACCATTATCCAATAGTTATTTCCAACCTCTTCTTTGATCTTACCACCCATTAAACCCTTTGACCCTTCACATCCCAAACCATCATGGTTCAATAATAATTTGATTTTTTTATACCACAGGACACTTGGCCATGATACAAAGAATTATAAATATCTCTAAACTCTCATCTACCATATTTATGATGATAATGATATATTAATATATGAACCTCCTTTGTCACCCATACCAACCCAAAAAACAACTATACATACGTAATCGTTACCCACTCCTCGACTCTCACCTAATAATGAAGATGAGTCTAACCACTCTACTACCTCACCCTCTCCTTTTATTCATACTATCAACATGGTCACTAGATCACAATATAAGGATAAAGGAAAGGCTAAGGTATCCATTCCTTATAATTACCCCTCTTAACCCTTCACAATCCAACCCATATGCAATATCCATCTAGAAATCTATCCTTAAGTAGCTTCACTAGACCCCAATAAAACTAATCTTGTATGAGTTGATTTATAATACTCCCCATCACCACCAACCACTCATAGATGCCTTGAATTCAATTGAGTTCCAACCCAATACACCTCAACCTCTAGTCACCTTTGTTAGTGCCCTTCAAACTTACAACCTTATCACCTTTAAGAATTTATAAATACCTTTCATCCACCCCAAGGACCCAGATCCCCCACTCTTTATTATCAATTACATCAACCAAACCCATGCCAAAAGGGTGATGATTGATGGGGGAGATAGCATTAACATCAGATCCTCTTATGCTAATAGCTAACTCAACTTATCAGATAATATCATGTTAGAATCCATAGCAGTCCTCTTATCCTTTAATGACACTATGGCCACTCCCTTGAGAACTGTCATCCTTTATATCTATATATGACCTTGCACACTCCCTAAACATTTCTATGTTGTGGAAGGAGAATTCCAATATGACATCTTATTGGGATGACCTCGGATTTTATCCATGGAATGTGTTCCCTCTACCCTCCATTGATGCATTAAGTTTGAGCATGAGGCTTAGGTCCTCAATATCCAAGTAGACCCAAATATTTTCTCAACATGCAACATGACCTATCATGCTAATGATGTCCTTGTATATGCACCTAATTTACCTTTATTAGTTACACCCCAACCATCAACCATCGATGAAACATCAACTAGCTCATTCATCCCTTCTTCATAGATCCCCATAGAGGAGCCATGGGGATCTATGTTCCAATGATTCTCATTAGGGGAGTATCACATTCTAGCATTGGATGCTTTCCCTACTCCTCAAAAATATGGGAACCTCAAACATGACCCTTCTTATAACCCTAATATTAGATTCATCATCCCTTTTGATCCCATATACCATCAAATAAACTTCATCTATAGGGGACTTGATCAGCCACTTATTTCTCCTACCACTACCTCTTCCATCTGACCATTCACCTTTGACTTTTCCTACCTTGGCAAACCAACGTTTGCTAAATTATACCTTCATAGGTGTGCCTGGAAGGGATTTGACCTTGGATGATATGAATAAGGACCTCATGAGTTACCTTTAATCAAAACCCAAAAACCTCATGAGTTATTTGACCTTGGGTTTGTACCACCTAAAGAACCACCAATTCACCCAAACCTATTGACACCATCGAGGAAGACATCCCCTCCTCACCAACCCAACATCATTCTAAGTCTAAGGATTTTGACATCATTCCTCCTAACCTTTTTTAGTCAATACTATTAGTTTGGGCCTTTTAACCTATCAAAAGGATGGCCAAACTAAAACTCTTCCTCTCATTCATCCTAAAATGGTAAAAAATGAATCTCTTATCATCAACACCATCCAACATCATGATGATGATTCTATTCTCACCTACTTTGGTTTCCTAGATTATTCAATCCATAAATCCTTTCCTCTTAAAACCTTGACCATGTTGAATGAATCCACCATGTATATCAACTTGGGCACTCCAAACAACCCCTACATTGTCAAATTTGGTCAATCATTGAATGCTAAATAACTTCAATACTTCTCCTCTTTCCACCAAATCTATAGCATAGCATTTTCTTGGTCTTAGTGATATGCCTAGGATTGACCCCACCATTACTACCCATAACATAGTCATTCATCATGATGCCAAACTTGTTAAGAAGAAACTTTAATGCATGCATCCTTCTCATCAAAGAAGAGCTTCAATGTCTCTGATCTGTAAACTTCATTCAACCCATCAACTACCCCCAATGGGTCTTAAATATCATTCTTATCACTAAAACCACTAGGGGTCTATGAATTTGTGTGTACTTTCATGACCTTAACCTTGCCTACCCCAAAGATGACTTTCCTCTACCTAGTATTGACCATCTTGTTGATCTTACAGCCACCCATGAGATGTTATCTCTCATAGATGGGTTTTTAGGTTATAATTAGAGCTTTATTGATCCTGAAGATTAACATAAAACCACCTTTACCACCCTTTGGGGAAATTTTTAATACAAAGTCATGCCTTTTAGGTAAAAAAATGCTGGTGAAACCTACCAATGAGCCATGACCTTCATCTTCCATGACCTCATCCACACCATCATAAAGGACTATGTTGATGATAACTTGGGAAAATCTAAATCTCAAAAAGATCCTCTAAAAGTTTTTGGTAGTATCTTTGAATGCCTAATCCATTTCCATGTCAGACTCAACCCTAAGAAATGTGTTTTTGGGGTCCTTTCAGGAAAACACCTTAACTTTATCATCTCTCTTCAAGGAATCAAAGTAGACCCTACCAAAGTCAAAGCAATCTTGGAGATACCCCCTCCTATAAACCTTAAGAAAATTTGTAGCCTACAAGGAAAGCTTCAATCTATTTGCTATTTCATTTCTTAGCTTTTAGATTAGTTCCAACCTTTCCATCACTTTTTTAAGGATGTCTCTTTCAAATTAAATAGTGATTGTCAAAAATCCTTTGAATCTCTTAAATAGTACCTTTTGTCACCACCTATCCTCACCCTTCCTAAAGATGACCACCCCTTTTACTTATATATCTCTACCACCAACCATTCCCTAGGGGAAATTTTGGCTCACTGAGATGAAAAACATAGATAATAAGTTGTGTACTATATTAGATGTATGCTTGTAGAATATAAGATTTGGTATACCCATATCGAGAAACTTTACTTGGCCTTGACTTTCATTGCCACCAAACTCTACCACTACCTTATTAACCATAAAACCTATTTCATAACCAACACCAACCCACTCAAGTACATGCATTCCAAGCCATACCAAAACTAGTGTATGGCTAAGTGGCTTATGTTTTTAGCATAGTTTGATCTTGAATTCCTTTAGAAAAATTCAATTAAAGTGTAATTCATTGCCGACCAATTGGCTGACTCGCCTTTGACAGATCACCAACCTCCTCCTCTTGAATTCCTAAATGAATCCATCACTACACTTTCCCAAGAGGATGTAACCTACCAAATGACTATGTTATTCAATAGGTAAAAGTGTTAACCCTACCAAGTGGGGGAGCTAGTATCATTCTTAACCCCTTTGATCATGAACACCTTCCTCTATCCTTCAAACTTGATTTTGAATGCACCAATAATATGGTTGAGTATGAAGCCCTAGTTATAGGTCTCTAAATCTCTCTAGCCTTGGTAATTAAGATAATCAATGTATTTGGTGATTCCTAGCTCATGGTTAACTAGGTCAATGGCTCTTATCAATGTAAGAATGGTGTCTTACAAAAATACAAACTTTTAGTTGATAAACTCTTTGCATCATTTAAACATTACCCAGTCCAATCTATTCCCTGATCTACCAACAAATGCATTGATACAATGGCTTGTCTTACTTCCTATATCCCTTCTCAACCTTCCAATTCCAAAAATTTTGTCACCATTCACCATTTTACCACACTCTCCTATAACTAATCTAACCTCCCTACCATTTGTAATGTGTAGGAACCCCCATCCTACATTTGGTATGACCAAACTTTTAACTACCTAAACCTAAGCATCATTCCTCCCAACCTCTCTAAGAATGCTTGAAAAACCTTTGATCATAGTACCTCTCATTACACCATACTAGGGGGAATCCTTTACAATTTTGGTTTTGATGGTATCCTTCTTCATTGTCTATGCATCCATGAAACTTCTCATGCTATCAGGGAAATTCATGATGGGATATGTGGGAGAAACTTTAGTGGTATAGTGGTCATTAAATGTATCATTCATCTTGGCTACTATTTTCCCACCCTCAACTAAGACTCTATTGTGATTATGTAAAAATGTGTGTTAAATGTCAACAACATGCTAATTTACATCACATGCTAGCTAGTGGCCCTCAAGTATCTAAGGACTTTTGGCCTTTCTCACAATGGGGATTTGATCTCATTAGGGAAATCAACACCCATTATTCACAATGGCATAGCTCCATCATCACAGCCACTGAATATTTCATCAAGTGTGTTGAATCTATTCCACTTATCTCAACTAAAATAGAGAATATTTTCAAATTTATCAACCATCATATCATATGTCACTTTGGTTTTCCTCATAAGATCATCACTAATAATGGCAAATCTTTAAAAAAACAAGCAAGTCTAAGGTCTATGTGATGCATTTGGCATCAATTTAAGCTTTTCATTGCCTTGTCATCCACAAGAAAATGGACAGATGGAAGTTTCTAACAAAATATTAACTAAAGTTAGCAATGCTTCAGGTTAGGATTGGCACTTGCACATCCCATTAACTTTATGGGCCTATCACACTAGCATTATAACCTCTATGGGTGGTACCCTTTTTTCTTTAGTCTTTAGAGTAGAGGCAGTATGGTCTCTTGAAGTCTAGATTCCCTCTCTTCACATATCTTTGCAAGATCTATTTTCTAAATTAGATTATTATCAGCACTATTTAGCTCAGCTTGAGCTACTTGATGAACATCACCTCACAGTACTTAACCACCTCCATATATATCAAGAATGTATCAATCATGCTTATAAACAGAACTAAAAGTGTGAGACTTCAATATCAGAGACCTCATCCTAAAGTAAAACCAACATGCGACCAACATGGGGAAAAGAAAACAAGGTAAGTTTTCTTTCAACACCCATAAGTATGGATCAGGAGCTTATCATTTATCCTCTCTCTAAGGTAAACCACAACCTGAGCCTTTCAATGCTTTGCATCTATATCTATTCTTCTGTTAAACAAGGATCAAGCTCACTTTTTGTCTAACTTAAGTTCATCCCTTGATTAATGAGATTTTCACCTTCACCCATCTTCCTCCTCTCCTTATGAGGATAATTGATTACAAATAGAACCATGTGATTAACCATCATAGTCATATCCTAATCCTAAATATGGGTACCATAGCTCTACTCATAACATGGTTCTCATGGATACTTTTTATCTCTAACAAGATGGAATCCCATGGTCATTGTCTCCCAAACCACCTCCTTTCACATATCATTTAACCCTCTTATGTTAAATTTTTTCCCTCATTAAGGTAAACCTATTAACCTAATTAGACTTGTCCATGTCTAAAAACATCACATCTAAAAACAATTTGGATACCAAAATATTACTTGGGTCAATATCTTAAGCATTGCAGACTTGCTCCCTTGAAAGATAGCTACCAAAAAAAAAAAAATTGATTGCACTAAAGGTAGACTACTTCCTCAAAATACATCTATCAAAAGGCATTAAACAAAGAATCTAAACTTAAACCACTCCCTTGAAGGATGGATAAGTTAACTTTGTCAAAAATAGAGTAATTTCTTGGAAGCTTCCCACATAGCTCAACTTCCCATATACCATAATAAAGCAAAGGACCCACTACCACAACCAAAACAAAAGCAAAATAATCTAAAGCCACAATCGGCTCTCAAGTAGAATAATAAGGTGAAAGCCAAAATCAGCTTTCCCATATAGACTTCCCACATTGATTAGTATACATCTTTCATATGACATGGACTTGTCTATTATCATTCTTAGAATACCTATAGAAAGGGAAAACTAACACACATAATGTTACCATACATATTACCCATTATCCTTCATACCACCTATCACCCAGATTCCCTTTATACTATTTATAAATTAGGGGATTTAGAGCTTACTTAACACACTATGATCAAGAAACTTGTTTTATCAACCAATGCACTAATTTAAAACATTCAAAAGGTTTATGTTCCTTCAACCAGCCCAACTTGGGGTTTTGTTTTGTTTTATCCTTGTCAAAAATAGGTATTATACCTCATTTCTTGTTCTCTTATCATTGAGTCATTTATTCTATTAGGCCCATGTCTCATGATTTTTCATCTAGTATGTTTATCTAACCTATTTATGTGCCACCACTATCATCCATCAAATCATCATAACCCTAACCATGAATAACATCAAAACAACATTAACGTCAAATCCTTATTTATCATCAATCAACCCACCTTTTGGAGATACCTTTCTCTCTAACCCCAACCCATCTTCAGTGCACACCCTTTCTCTACAAACCTTCAATAAAACTAGACCATATGGTCCATAAAATTGGGGTAACCCATTTGAGAACCATTATCCAACCCTTGTTGAACTACATTGGTCAAGTGTCCATGGACTATGTGGGCACTACTTAACTTCTAAGGGTAGTTTAGCCACTAACAACTAATTACCCTCCCCTTTTTCTTCTTATTAATTTCCATTGCTAAAAACACCCTCTTTATTAGGGTGTCCTATGTCAGGGAAGCTTTGGATTCTTCCTAATATCCCTCTATTTTAACATCATCTAATAATTCTTCTTTATTTTTCCCCCATTACTAGGAAAACTACATTGGCTTGAGGTCCTTTTGGACTATGTAGGCAATGCTCAGTTACTGAGGTAAGCTTGGTCATAGCTTTTATTTTATTTTCCCTTTTCACCTAATATATTTCCTCCACTTCTCTACCTATCTCTTCACCATTTCCCTCCCCTCAACTTGTAAATCTCTTTTAACCACTTTTCCAGCTTGTCAATCTATTTTGGAATAAGGATTGATAGCCTTCCTCATTGACCCCTCTTATCTCCCATAAAACCACCATCTACTTTACTTCATTGGCCTCCCCATCAAATTTCCTTGTTTATGCTTTAAAGCTCACTCTACCACCCACTTTTCATGTTTTTTGTCCCTCTTTCCACTTCTTACCAAACTTGCCCTTTATCCCCTTTGTTTTCTTCCACCATCTTCACCCTTTTCCCTTGCCCTTGGCAACTTGTCATACCCTCTTCCTCACTCTATTTTCCACACCAATTCGACATCATCCTATATCTCTTACATACTTTATATTTATTCTATTCTTTTATTACATCCCCCAATTTTTCTTTACATATACCACCATTCTCTATCAATTTACCTCTTCTCACCTTTTCCATTTTCTATTCTTATTTTTTTCCTCCATAACTAGCTTCTAACTGGGTCTTTATCCTTTGAGAAGCCTTCCATAATTATGCTTTTCTTCTTATCTATTCTTGTGTTTTTCACTTTACATTCCCCTTTTCCTCTTTCCATCTTGGTACACACTTATCTTTTGCATCTGTGTGAGTGTTTATGCTTTATATCCCTACTTCATTCTTCTTCTTATTAGCCTTGATCTTCATCCCTTATTTTCATCTCATTCCCTTTCATTATGTTCCCCTATTTCTTCACCACCCCACTACTTTTTTAGCTTGTCAATCTCTTCTAATCACCCATTTAGCTTGTCAATCTCTTCTAACAAGCTGATTGTAACATACCTTATCTCTTCAGCTTCTTATCCACCTGCCCTTTGCTTTCCATCATTTTTATTAACCCCTTTCCCATTTTCCATCCCATTATCATCTCCAATACCACCATCTAATTTGTTTCATTATTCCTCTCCTTGCTTATCATCATCCATGCTTACTTGGTCATGTCATCACCTGCTTATTCACTATCTTGTCATCCTTTTTGTGTCCTCAGTTCACTCTTTTTTCCTCATTTTTCCTTTTATTACATGTGTTTCCTTGTTTTTGATTCTCATCAATCTATTTTATTTTTGGTCTCTTTTAGACCTATTTTCAATTTTGTCATGACCTGTCATATTTCTCATCCTCCCATTACCCTTCATTATTGTCACACTTCTCTCCCCATCCTTTTCAATTCTCCAATTTGTCATTTTTTAGTACATTCCTCAAACCCCCATCTTCAACCTTTTATTTTTCTTCTCTTTTCTTCATTTCATTTCATTTTTATTGTCTCCCTTGATGACATTCTTTTTTCTTCCCAATCTTCCATTTTTTCTCCTCTATATCCATGCTTGGTTAACTCCATCCTTCTCCATCTTCATCTTTACCTGTGACCTCATTTTCTCCTCTACCTATCTCTTCATCCATCTCCTAGTCCACCTTCACCTCATCCCTTATCAGATCTCCTTATTTTCTCCCATTATAACTATACATTCTCACTCATTATAGTACGATCACCAATTGCATTGATTATATGTGCATATACATCTTTGCTTCCTTATGTCCTTTTCTCTCTTAGTTTAATGCATGAAATCTTGTCATGTTTATTATTTTAAGACATCCATTTCTTCCTTCAATGTCTTTGTATATTAAGCATGGTTCCTCCTTTTATCCCTCTCCAACTACTCACTTCACCTTATCCATCACCTCTTCAACCTTTAAACCCTCTACACATTTTGAGTGTACTTGATAGAGTGTGATCAACACACATTTTTTATCCTTCAAAGCTTACTCATGCAACACATTCATAAGGCTTATGTTCATTAAGACAATCCCACTTTGGGTCTATTTTTAGTCCTTGTCATAGAAGAAACATCATGGCATCTTCTTATCCTAATGTGCTTATTTGATATTTTCATCATGACATTTATCTCTTGATTATTTTCTTCACTTTAACATCAAGTGTTATTCATTTCCTTAGCTCATCTATTTTACATTAAGAAAAATTACAACAACCATAACCATAACATTCATGAGTATCCACATAACCCTAAGCATAATAAATTTTAAACAATGACACCCAATACATTTTATACATAGTTACAACAAACTATGCAATATTTTATTTAGGGTACCAGGAGTTGCATGATAAAAAAAAAAGTTATCAGACTATACACACCTCACCTAAGGAATATATATAAATTATTTTTATACCCAAGCATTAGGATGATTATTTGATGACTCTAAATTTGTGTTCAACCATCCTTCTACTTGATTTCTCCTTAAACTAACATCCATATCATTTTCTATATCAGCAACCACTAAAGGGTGTACTATGTTATCTTCTTCTAAATTCATTCCCATAGGGAGAGAATCCTATTTCTCTCTAAGTCTTTCACCCTAATCGATCATCATATCCATTACATCCCTCTACTCTAATTGTTATTCTTACATAAGTACCACCTCTTGTTGCCTCAATGCACATCCCCTTGGATAGTAAGGGTTCCCTCCATAGATAGGTCGACGGTCATGTTATCTAGCCTTGCATCTTGCACAAAAAAATTATTTCCTTATTTGCTACTAAGGAGGTAAGAATTAAGGCTCAAGTTTAGATCATGGGTGCCTTTCCTCTTGTTTTTGTTTTAATAGCACTTCCATTATCAACATTACATTTTACATTATCTGGTAGATATGCATATTCACCATATTGATTATTTTAGGTCATGGGGGTTGCTAATTATATCTACCATTGTTCCCATTATTTTCCATCTTCAACCTTGTGTATTTCTCTACACTATCTATAACCTAAAAAATAAATAACTTCATGATATACATCCATCCTTAGCATGATTCTTTAAATATAATACCTTACCATTCTTCCTTGCCAATATTATTATCCATTTTATCAATGGGAAGGGCCTTATGACATCATTGATTTCCTTGAATAGTCATCTCACTTGAAATGGTCATGTTTACTTACCTTTTAATGTGGACACATAGCCCTTAATCCAAATAGTTATCTTGATAAAGTCATTATGCACCATCATGATGTCTTTTTGTTTCCCTTATCATCTAATCTGCATTTAATGTCTTTGTTTGCTTTATCATCTTGTGGTGTTTTTGGGCTTAGTGGTCATTTTCATCATTTTCACCTTTACCTTGGTTGACATAAACTAGCTTTTAGCTATGGACCACTATAATGGTCATGCCTTCAAAACTACCATTGCTACTGGTCGTGATAACTTCTAAACACTTGCTAATATGATCCCACTATTCCATGCCTTGAACTTATGCTTTTCAAACATGGTAGTATTTTCTTTTGTGCCACATAAAAAATCATCCATCATAGGTGAATTACCATCTTATCTAGCTATATAACCAATATCTTGGACCATATAGCTCCCTACTAGTAATGTTTTTCTGAGTGGAACCCAAAGTCATTAGTTTTAAGGTAATAAGATAGAGAATGTATACATGAACACCTTTTGCCCATACTAGCTATGTAGCTCTTGAGTAAGGCATAACCCATCCTCTATCACTCACCATATTACTGATTTTATACCACATAAGATCTACTTGACCATCAAAAAAAAAAATTACAGGCCATCACTTTGCTACTACCCTTAAAACTCAACTCATAGTGATGATGACCTTTTACCAACAAGACTATCTAGATCTGAATAGATGCACATCTCCTAAAAATTGGCTCATAGTGATCGATGTCATCATTATGCTTATACCTTCACATAATTTTAGAAGGTTTAACTTCCTCATGAAGGAACCTCTTCTTTGGCTTGGCTCCATTACAGGACATTTGTGGTGCTTAGCCTTTTTGTTACCCACTTATTTATACTACCTTGCCCATCCGTGTTTTCTCCTCCTAATGTATGTGGGATTATTATGGTGACTATTCACCAATATACACTGATACCTCACCCTTACCAAACTATCAACCCAAACCTAACCATGTGGTATATCACATTGGGGCAACCCATCTAATCTCCACTAAAGAACTACATTGGGCTTAAAGTTCTTTTGGATATTTTGTACATAGAACTATGTAGGTAGCATCCATTTGGCCTAGTGAATTTGGAATTAGTTTAGCTACCCCTACCAACCCATCCCCACCCATTCACCTTTCTCCACCTTGATGTTGGCCATTTTGACTTGAACTATTGCATATTTTTGTGATAACCTTACCTTGGTCCTTTTAACCATACTGATAAATCTTGTCATCTTAAACATTTAAACTTATACCACCTAGTGACAAACCAAACCAGCTATGTTTTTCAAAGGAACACTTTAAAATTGGAATACCTATGAAAACACCAACCTTTTCTAAGAGACTAACAAGTGTGCCCAACTGTAGTTACAGTTAAATGATATATTGGTCACTTGTCTCTTAGAATTTGACCCTTATTTTACAAGCATTGGCAACTTTCATTTGTCTATGATCTTGGCTATCACACTTAGTCACATTTTATGTATTCATTTATGTTTCAAATTCCCAACCCCTTTTTTGCACCAACCTCTTATCAAACCTATACCCAATTTTGCTTTTCCTCATCAATTCCTAGTTTGAGGGGGAACACCTCCTCACATACTCAGGGCATCTTGACCTTCAACCAAGTGATCTATTTTTGTTTTGCATCTTGTTAATTCAAAGCTACATAATAAAAAATGGTAAAATATAGGCACTAAAAAATACACACTTATAGTTTTTGATGTTTGAATGCCTTAAAACCCATAAAAACCCCTTAAACCTTCTTAACCCTTAATCAACCCCTCTTAACCTAACCAAATCACTATTCTCCTATCAATATTCACATAGTACTATTGAAAATTACTATTTGAAAGTACTATTTGTTATGGGACCCACTACCACTATTCATGATGATAGGGTAGGTGACATGGCAAGTGACATGAAAGGTGATGTGGCAAGTGACATGGCTTGAAAGTGAGGTGACTTGAAGTGGGATATCATACCCCACCTAGGACCCTCTGGCAAGGTACCTAATGACATCATTAAGCACCAAAGGGCCCCTCCTTTGAAGTATGGCACATTTTTCCCTATGGGGCCATCATTCAACTTGTTTTTTGTCCTCATGCCTAAAGAATGGTGCCAAACTTCATGGGGCACTTAGCCAAAAGACAAATTAGCTTGGTAGAAAGTCCTTTGGCCTTATTTGGGTCCATATGCATGATTTTTACTAAAATTGGACTCATTTTCAAAGACAGAGACAAACCAAAAAGGTGGAAATCCCACCACCCTTATCATTTGATTCAGCCATGCACCCACATGGAGAATGGTGCCAAAATTCATGGGGCATTTAGACAAAAGATAAATTATCTTGGTAGAAAGTCCTTTGGCATAATTTGGGTCTATGTGCATGATTTCCACTCAAAATTTAACTCATGTTCAAGGTGGGAGATAAACCAAAAGAGTGGGAATCCCACCACCCTTATCATTTCATTCACCCATACACCTACATGGAAAATGGTTTCAAATTTCATGAGACACTTAGCCAAAAGACAAATTAGCTTGGTAGAAAGTCTTTTGGCCTCATTTAGGTCCATTTTCATGATTTCCACTCAAAATCAGACTCATGTGCAAGGTGGGAGACAAAAAAGCAAGTTGGGAATCCCATCACCCTTATCCCATTTGTCATTTATGATCCCACTTGAAAAATGGTGCCATACTTCACTATTCTACTTCTTTGGCATGTTTCTTGACAACAAATGTTATAAATACCCCTTCTCCTTCACCCATGGTTAAGTTGGTTTTTGGTTAGATAATTTTCATCTTGTTTTAGGTTATATATGTTTTTTGAAGGAGGTCACGCATCCATCTTAGAGGAGAGCTCAAGTAACGAGACTCTGTCGGATTTGCAAGCCAACATCTTCCACATCTTCATCAACAAAAACAAGTCTTCAAGGTAATATTTATTTATTTCTTATATTCAATCTTTTTTCTCCATTCCCTTTGGCCTCTTTTTTATTTACTTCCATACCTTGAACCCCTTTACGTCTTCTTTTCCAATCACCCATTTACCATTTGTCATCCTTTATCATTTTACTCATTCACCCTTTTGTCACTTCGTCATCTTTAGCATCATTCCCATTTATCCCCTTTCCCATCTTGACTACTTACTTTCTCAACCATTCACCCTTTATCTTTTACCATTTCAACCATTTGAATACCACCAGCCAAATTATCTTTTGACCTTTATCAAATTACCGAATCAGAACCACAACTTTGCTTTAGCTAATTTTCAGCATTAGTGTTAACCAAACTAATTGCTTTATTTTAGTCATCTTAGCAAATAATTTAATTATCTTAATTAATTTTTTTTATTTACTATATTTAATTTTGGTTTTATATTTTAAATTCAAACACCTTACACTTTTATTTATAAACTTCAAAGTTTAAAGCATGTGGATTGATAGCCTCCTAAAAAGCTTTCACTTCTAGGATCTAACTCACACTAGGAAATCCACCCAACTACTTATCTAACAAAAAATTAATGTCGTAATGATTTATTAGTTTTAGATCATCATCCCAAGACAAAGATGAGTTCTCTCAAACTTTGGATTCAACACATGCATATTCAATAGGTATTATTTTACACACCCCTTTACTAGTTTCTTTCTTTTCACACTAAGGAAAAAGCAAAAAAAATAGATAGAAATAAGCCACTTATGTTCCTTCCCTAGTAGAGTTTATCCCATACATTTGAGTTACACTAAAGACACCCAAGAGAGTAACGAGGTCTAGATACCAAAAAAGTATTTTGGTTTCACCTTTGTCAATCCATTGAAGGCCTAGATCTGCACCAATTGTCTCCACCATATCCTAGGTTCAAACACCTTCCCCAATGAGAAACCTCTAGCCCATTAATTCTCTAATGGCTCAACCTTGGTTATTTGGATCAACCATTACAATCATAGGAGATGTGCATGATTTACCAATGAATCTAAAGAAGCATCTACCTTATTTATCCCCTTTAGGAGGAAGAATAGTAGAGGAGCATATCAAGTCTCTAAAATTTGATTTAAGATTAATGATTTTTAATAATGAAGATGTTGCATGAAATATTTTACCTTTTACATTAGAAGATGTTGCGTATGATTGGTTCTTTAATTTATAAGAGAAATCAATTACTTCATGGAAATCATGTCAAAAAACTTTTATTTATAATTTAGATAATTTACCAATCTAAGTGTGGTATATAATCTTTTCACCAGTATAAAGAGGGACCCCAATGAGTCAATCTAAGATTTTAATGAAAATTTTCATAAGATGTACACTAGGCTGAGTGATGAATATAAACCACCAACAACACTAGCACTTGAAATGTATAAAAATGTTGTAGATATAATTACCATATTATTTTTAGGAAGATATGTTGATACTAAAACTCTATCATTGGGATGTTAAGAAGTGATTAGCATTGATAGGTAGATAAATCCATAGGTACCGTACACCCCTAGCCTTGATTTTATTTTTACATATTTGAATCCAATGCCTCATGTGAATCAGAATGTTATGGCATTCAACTAGAATCAATTATATTCACTTCTTATGGCACAACACATAATGAATAACAATTATATAATCTTGAAAAAATATGGACAAATTAATGGTCATTAACAAAACCAACATTTATTCCTATCTAATACTGCAGTTTCTTAGGGTGGCGATTCTACCAAGTAGAATTGGATTCTATATAGAGAATGGTCTAAAGTTGAGATATGAATTCTTGGGCTTGTAAAGGAAGATGATTAATGCTACTGATCATAATAATAATCATAATTATGGGTTTAAAATATATAATAGACCTTTCAATAGGTCTATAAATAATGTATAATAATAGTATCCTAATAAGTTGTTAGAAATCAACATAATGGAGACAACTCTACCCAAATGGTATAGATTTCATAACACATCACAACATGGTGAACTTGAATGTGTTGAATTTTGTGTATCATTCATTATCTTTTAAAGAGAAATGGTGATGCAATATTTGATGAAAAATCCACTAGAGTTTCCCCATGAGTCTCGTTCTTGAATCACCACTATGGTTTTTGAAACTCTTAAGTTTCCTTTCCCAAGTAAGGATGAAAATGTACTAGAGGATAATTTTTATGAGGTACATTCTTTCTAGTAGTATCAGAGAATCAATTATAATTTGAGGAACAAACAACCCTTCACAATGTCAACTCCTCTAAATAATATGACTATTCCATCAAATCTGAAAGAAGATAACAATCTAACTCCCCCTAAAGTGAATGATCAACCTCAAAAAAAGGAGGAATAGGGAAAATGAGGATACAAAATTTTTGGATAAATGTATAAAATCAAATTAATCATCACTCTTCATGAATTAGTTCAGATCATTGAAAAAAAGGAGATCCTATGGATGTCTATCATAGGAAAGTCTGCTATAGAGAAGATAAAATTTTCCCATACAAATGCCATATACAAGAGTAAGATAGAAGTTCCGCCTTTCTTATTAACTATTAGAGAATTTGGATAGTTTTTTCATAGTTTTTTAGTTGATTTTGGAGCTCAAGAAACTATCATGCCAACTTATAAATGTTAAAATCTTGGATTGACTCCAAATTCATATAAGAGGATGGTTTCATAGCTAGACAAAAAAGTGGTGTTTGTGGTTGGAGAATTGAATGATATATGCATTCAAATGTCATCTAATCCATGTATGTAGATGACTATTGATATAATTTTGTTATATATCCTAGAGGGATATGGACTAATACTATTTGAGACTAGTCGAAGATGTTAAATGGATATGTAGCAATATACTTATCTCATATTTGGTTTCCATAGAGAGGTGTTATAAACTAGATTCAAATTAGTTAGGAACCAATAATGAAGTACCCCATCACATAGTACAATATTAATAATGAATAAGTTATAAATCCCCCAATCATGGAGTGTATACCTTTACCACAAAATATGAGGTGCAAGAACCAAAAGTTTAGGGACCCTCCCAATTTTGGACCCTCCATTTTGATTATGCAAGATCCAAGCAAGGATCAGGTATGGTTTTTGAATTGGTTGAAAAATAAGGTAAAAATTACCTAGTATCCTAAATTTTGTAATTACATTACACAAATAATAGAGTATAAGTATTGATTTTGAGACTACAAATCACTCTCAAAAATAACATCAAGTAACTACTATTATATGGAGATTTAAAGCTGATAATTAATCAAATCATAAATAAATACTAGTGAAAAATTTCATATCCAAAGAGGTATAAGCATAGATCCTAGGATTTGATTAAGTCATTTGAAGCCTTAAATATAGTACATGTTCCTAGAGAATAAAATTAGGTTGCTGACTCGCTGCTTTAGCTACCAATTTGGTGTTATTGTAGGAATCTAAGGTGAAGAGATTTTCCATTGAGATAATGTATTTCCCATATATTCTTAATAATGTGGGAAATTTCCAATTCTTTGATGATGACTAATATATTTTCTAATTTTTGACCAATTTAGGATAATTTGAATCTTAAATCATTGATGATAAATAAAATAGTTATCTATGACAAGAAAAACTAAGAGAATAAGGAGTTATTCAACTCAAATAAAATCATCTTCCTTTATGGATGGTTTATTTGGAGAGGTCATTCGATATAGACCCCCAAGATTAGTAGTTTACATAGACCAAATTCAATGAATTTGAGTTCAAAAAAGAGAACTTGGGAGATGAGTCTAATTTATACTATGTCAATATTGGTCTTAGTTGCACTCTATATGAAAGATAAAGGGTAAATGCTTTACTCACTGAGTATAAATATGTGATTGCATGGAGGTATGTATACTTGAAGGTTTTTAAACCAAGAGTTATAACCCATACAATCCTATTGAATCTAGACCATAAATAGTTCAAGCAAAGACAAACGTCAGTCAATCCTATCCTAGAATCACTCATCTAGAAAGAAGAGGAGAAGCTATTAAGCATAAAGACAATGTTCCCTATCAAACATTCTACCTAAGTTTCCAACTTGGTTTTAGTCAAGAAAAAGAATGGGTAAATTAGATTATGTGTTCATTTTAGGAACCTGAATAAGGATTTTGAGAAAGATAACTACCCTTACCTTCCTTGGATGAGGTGATCCTTATAGTAAGTGGTTATATAATGATGTCCTTCTTAGATGGTTTTTTAAGATATAAATAGGTGTTGGTTGAATATGAAGATATAATAAATACTACATTTACCAAAAAGTGGGGTCTTTATGCATATAAGAGGATGTCATTTGGAATAATTAATGCAGGAGTCACCTTTTAAAGAGTCAAGGTAATTAATTTAAATATTATAAATATAATAAAATACCAATTGGAAAAGCTTCTGAATGTTAGGGTGTGGAGCTAAAAGCTACACCTTAAGGCAAACAAGAGGGTTTCCAGTGTACGCAGTCGCCAGCGTCGGCAAGCCACACTGACGTCGGTCAGGGGACTCAGAAGGGAAACCGGCGACGACAGGATATCGGCTGGCGTCGGTCACCTCCAAGAGGGCAGGGACCAATGTCGGTCACCTGTAGCGGTCTGAACTGTTGTTAACAATAGTCAGTTAAGTGAACGCGGTGTTTGCATGATAAAGGCTTGTTCGAAGTCTTGAGCCACAAGTCTAGTCAGTGTGCATGAGATCTATATAATAGACTCATGGGCTGTATTGTTAAGTGGAGAATTTGGAAAAGAGATATGTGAAGCTTGGAGAGTTCTTCCCATGGTGGAATCTAGGATTCTCCATGTGTGTTTAAGTAAGATCAAGTTTGATTTGCAGGGGTGTATGGATGCGAGGGTCAAAAAGGAGATCAGCGGGGTAGCTAGATCCAAGGTGACAGCAATACATCAGGATCATGGAGAGATCTACTTGGAGTATGGTTGTGTACTCGATTGTACAGATGGTGCAATGAGGTGAACAATAGCGTGTGTTAGCTATGTGTTATGACCTATGAGAGAAGATTACTCTGGAGGGAAGTTTACTGTAAGCCCACGAAGTGGAAGAAAAGTGCCACCTCTTTGTTGTAAATTCCTTTGTAATGAGTTGAATATAATTGTATATTGCCTCTCATATTCTGTGTGTCTTCTCATTGATAGTTATTTGTTCTTCTGGATTCTGCATGTTTAGTTGCTTATACATAATCATGTGTGCTCTTTCTGACAAGTTGTGTCAGAGCTTTGGGGAGTTTCGGTCCTATCAATATGAGGTTGGATTCTCAAAAGCTTGACTTGTCCCAATCTGTTAAGTGTTTGTTGATTATAGGTTACTCACAGGGGTTGCTGTTTGAGTGGGAGTTAGCAAGGCAAAAGATGATGAGAATAAAATAGGATTAACACCACAAGGAGTGTGGTGGGTTGTCTCGATGGGAGCTTGAAGAGGAATAAGCTAGGATAATTGGAGAGTACTGGTTTTGGGTAAGGTGTAGCTCTTTATTCCAAGTGGGAGATTGTTAAGCTAAAAGCTACAAAGGCAAACAGGAGGGTTTCCAGTGTACGCAGTCACCGGCATCGACAGGCCACACCGACGTCGGTCAGGGGACTCAGAAGGGAAACCAGCGACGGCAGGATATCGGCCGGCATTTATCGGTCACCTGTAGCGGTCTGAACTACTGTTAATGAATAGTCAGTTAAGTGAACGCGGTGTTTCAGGCTTGTTCGAAGTCTTGAGCCACAAGTCTAGTCAGTGTATGCATGAGATCCTCATGGGCTGTATTGTTAAGTGGATAATTTGGAGAAGAGATGTGAAGCTTAGTTTTTCCCATTGGAATCAAGTAGGATTCTCCATGTGTGTTTAAGTAAGATCAGGTTTGATTCAGGGGTGTATGGATGCGAGGGTTAGAAAGGAGATTATAGCTAGATCCAAGGTGACAGCAATACATCAGCAGGATCATGGAGAGATCTACTTGGAGTACGGTTGTGTACTCGATTGTACAGATGGTGCAATGAGGTGAACAACAGCGTGTGTTAGCTGGGTGTTGTGACCTATGAGAGAAGATTACTCTGGAGGGAAGTTTACTATAAGCCCATGAAGTGGAAGAAAGAGTGCCATGTCAATATTGGTCTTAGTTGCACTCTATATGAAAGATAAAGGGTAAATGATTTACACACTGAGTATAACAGATGTCCTAATATGTGATTGCTATTTGAGTGGGAGTATAGCAAGGCAGAAGATGGTACGATGAGAATGAATAAAATCAGGCACAGGATTAACACCGAGGAGTGTGGCGGGTTGTCTTCGAGTTTTAACCCAAGAGTTATAACCCATACAATCCTATTGAATCTAGACCATAAATAGTTCAAGCAAAGACAAATGCGGTGTTTGCATGATAAAGGCTTGTTCGAAGTCTTGAGCTGCAAGTCTAGTCAGTGTATGCAGAGATCTATATAATAGACTCATGGGCTATATTGTTAAGTGGAGAATTCAGATAAGAGCTATGTGAAGCTTGGAGAGTTCTTCCCATGGTGGAATCAAGTAGGATTCTCCATGTGTGTTTAAGTAAGATCAGGTTTGATTTGCAGGGGTGTATGGAACATAAAGACAATGTTCCCAATCAAACATTCTACCTAGGTTTCCAACTTGGTTTTAGTCAAGCCCATGAAAAGAAAAGTGCCACCTCTTTGTTGTAAATTCCTTTGTAATGAGTTGAATATATTGTATATTGCCTCTCATATTCTGTGTGTCTTCTATTGATAGTTAATTCCACATGTTTAGTTGCTTATACATTGGTAATCATGTGTGCTCTTAAATCTGACAAGTTGTGTCAGAGCTTTGGGGAGTTTCGGTCCTATCAATTGGTATCAGAGCGAGGTTGGACGTTCTCAGAGTGAGCTTGACCAGATTCCTTGGATGAGGGGTTGCTGTTTGGTGATCCTTATAGTAAGTGGTTATATAATGATGTCCTTCTTAGATGGTTTTTTAAGATATAAATAGGTGTTGGCGACGGCAGGATATCAGCCGGCGTCAGTCACCTCCAAGAGGGCAGGGACCGACGTCGGTCACCTGTAGTGGTCTGAACTGCTGTTAATGAACAGTAGTTAAGTGAATGCGGTGTTTGCATGATAAACGAATTTACCAAAAAGTGGGGTCTTTATGCATATAAGAGGATGTCATTTGGAATAATTAATGCAGGAGTTACCTTTTAAAGAGTCAAGGTAATTAATTTAAATATTACTCTGGAGGGAATATGTAAGCCCACGAATGGAAGAAAGATGCCACCTCTTTGTTGTAAATCCTTTGTAATGAGTTGAATATAATTGTATATTGCCTCTCATATTCTGTGTGTCTTCTCATTGATAGTTATTTGTTCTTCTGGATTCCACATGTTTAGTTGCTTATACATTGGTAATCATGTGTGCTCAAAGCTTCTGAAATGATAAACTATATTGATTTTTTTAAATGATTCAAATAATTACAAACCATGCATAAATAATCCTCAAATCAAAATTAGAGTTTACATGCAAAATTTAGAACTCTAAAAAATAATAAAACTCTACTCGTTATTTTTAGAAACTATGATTTTTAGTAAGTTTTGCATACAAGAACATGTAGCTCTTAAAATCTTTAAAATTAAACTAAACATCAAAATTAACCTATTAGATGAATATCAACTAAAGTTCAAGTTTGATTATAAAAATATATAATTTATAAAAATAGAAAAATATCTAAAAAATATTAAACTAAAATTTTGGATCCTTAGATGGTCACATATGGCCTCAAAAAAATATTGAAAAGATCCATGGTACTAAAAACTTTGAGATAGTTGTTTTGGTATGAAGATGGGATAAAATAGAGATATAGATCGAAATTTATGGCCTATAGAAGTTTGGCCTCTTTTTCTACATCACATGGACCACACATTTTAAGGGTTGATATGTAAATACATAATCATTTGCATGGATGACCTCACTATTTTCTCAAAGAATAGAATTGATCATATAGGCCATCTACAGTCGATCGTTGAAAGATGCAAAAGTTTTGGCATCTTGCTAAACCATAAAAATACCATATTTGGTGTTACTTAGGGCAATCTCTTAGGCTAAATTATCACCAAAGAATGAATCACAATTGACCCAAATAGAGTTTAGGGGATTTCAACTATTGCATTCCCAAATAATGAGAAGGAGCTCAAGTCTTTCTTTGGAAATATATTTTTTGTGAGGAAGTTTATCTCAAGTTTTGCATAAATCATTAAAGCTTTAAATGTAATGTTTAAAAAATATGATAAAGTGGAGTGGACACTAAATACCTAAAAGTCCTTTCAATACATCAAGGGTCCTATATCTTAAGTTTCAGTGTTAATAAGCCTGAACTTAAATAAAGATGTTTTATTATATTTATTTTCTTTAAAATATATGATTTTTATGGTGATTACTCAAAATAAGGATGGAAATGAGCATCCTATTGCATTCATGGGCACAAATTTAAAGGAATAATAACTCAAGTACTCCATGATAGATAAGTAAATATTCACTCTAGTTAAAACAATAAAGAAATAAAGATATTACATTTTGAAAAATAAGATTATCTTTATTATGTCAGACCCTACTATCAAGCTCACTTTATAACATAATGAATTGGGAGAGTGGAGAGGAAAATGAATGGAAAATTTTTAGGAGTTTGACCTAGAAATCAATCCTACCAAAATTATCAAAGGGCAAGGCATGATTCAGCTTATGACTAAGCTTGACCCACACAATCACCATTGAGGAAGTTTATCAAACTCATGCATCAAAAGGAGACTAGAACATAATTATCATTCACTATTTACTCATATGTAATTAATCCTTATAACTCAATAGAGAACAAATGATAGCTTTAAGTCTAAAAAATACTCACTACATGATTAGAAAGAGGATCTTCTATAGAAGAAATTATGAAGGCATTTACCTAAGATTTGTATCACAAGAAGAAGCTTGCTAAATATTGGAGAACATATAATAGAATATTGGTAGTGGTCATCTATCTAGAAATACCAAAACACATAAGATCCTTCAAATGGGCTACTATTGGCCAATGGTTTTCAAGGATTCACATGCCATGTAAGAACATGCCATGAATGCCAAATATTGGTAAAGAAAGAAGTACATATAGTGATAACACTATAGCCCATCATTGAAGGAAGGTCATTTTGTCAATGGGGCTTCGATTTCATTAGTGTCATCAACCCAAATTATTCACCCAACCACAAATTTGTGCTCACTGCCATATATTATTGTACCAAATAGATTGAAGTAATGGCTATAAGGAATTCCATAGCACATGATGTAATCAGTTTTCTAAAAGAAAACATCTTAACTAGGTTTGGGGTCCTTACTTCCTTAGTTTGTGATAATAGGCCAAAATTCTAATATATTAAATTCACTGAATGAGCTCATAATAATTAAATCACCATTACGTTATCTTCCAACCATTACCTGCATGGAAATGGGTTGGCTAAATTGACAAATAAGAATTTGATTGATGCCATTAAAAAATCAACTATAGAAAAACCTAAAGAATGGCATCATTTACTGAAATATGAACTATGGGAGGACTGAATAAGATTCAATAAGGCCTTTAAAGATTCACCTTACCTATTAGTATATGGATGATGGCCAATGTTCACAATCATGCTCCAATTTCCAACATATAAATTATGCAGGAGTACATGAAATCAAGTGAGAAAGAGGAGTCTTATCTATTGGATATAATAAAAATGGAGGATTCAAAGAATGAAACATTACTTAATTTCAGTAAACATCAAGACTTGGTCAAAATATAGTTTGACATAAGAGAAAAGTTTAAAGCATTCATAATATATAACCTAGTGATCCTATGGGATAAATCCCATGAAAATAAAGGGAAACATGACAAGTATACCCCCTTATTAACTACACCTTACTGGATATTAGAGATCTTAGGTAGCAATGCTTTCCATTTGAGTGACCTTCAAGGTAATGGATTGACATATCTAATTAATGGATAATTTTTAAAGCACTAGTTCATGGATGTAGCATCTAGAGATGTCACTAAATGACCACAAGTGCTTAGGTAGAAGTAGGGGTAGGTTAGATTTACTATTTTCATTTTCTTTTGTTAGGGTAATTTTCTTGATTTCTATATTAACCTTTGTTGTTTTTCCCATATTTTTTTCTTTATTTTAGATCCTTGATTTATTGAATAAACATCTTTATTTTTCATGAAAATATGATTGAATTCTTCAAGGATAGCCAAGTATTCATTCAATCCACTAGAATTCTTATCCATGTTTGATGTTAAAATTTAAACCCATGAGGGAGGTTCTAAAAGAAGAAGAATTATGGGAAGGACATAAAATGGAACACAAATTGATTTATTTATAGGTTTTACAACCTTGTGTTTGATAATTTCATAATTTAGGCATGTAATAAATAGGTTAATTATGATTATCTCACAATTGAATACTTCTAACAAGTAAGTAAAAGATTTTCTTACTGCTCCATGCAAATTTAGAAAGTTTTGTCATCTCTTTAGATCAAGAACACTTCTAATGTTAATAATTTTGTAAGGTAATAACCATTGATATATATATATATATATATATATATATATATATATATATATAGTTGGTAGGGGCATTCTAATAAATAAAGTTTTATTTTTCACATACACCAACTCATAATGGTTCCTACCATCATTCTTCTACTTATATTCTAAAAAAAGAGGACCAATGTATCCTAAAGAGTGATAAATAAACCTAATGAAAATCTAAAGGTGATCAAAGACTCACATGATGAAATAAGATGAATGTATCACACATCAAGAAAGAATATGAAGGAAGGAAAAGAGGAGTAAATAAATGTATCTCTGTTAGGAATACAAACACATATTATTGTCAGATCAATGTGTGAGTTTACCTAGTTCAAATATGCTTTAAAGAAATCAGAATAAAACCTATATTTTATTCTAAGTCTTTTATATTATCCTCACAACAAGGGTAAATGAAAATCACTTCATCACACATAGATCCAAGGTATGAGCAAGGATAGTATGTTGTATGGAGAAATTAAGAGTCTCTTTCATGTTTTGGATTCAATTATTACCTGTGATCCATCATTTATTTTACTTGACACACCCCCATTATTTATTTTGTTTTGAATGAGGACCCACTATATTCTAAAAGGCCTAGGTCTATTTTGAAAAAAAAACATATATCTTTATATGTGCACCTAAATTCATTGTTTGGTATGAATGTCAAGAGAAATTTTCATTTTTTTAGTTTATTTGGACTAATATATTAATATTCTTTGGGAGTTTTGCATGTGTATAGATTTTCACAGTATACACAATTATTACAAAGTTTTAGAATCCATGTGTTTTTCCTTTCACTAGTTGTGTTCTTCACATATTTTTGGTATTCATAACTTTTATTCATGAAGTCAGGTTTCAATATTTTGACCCTTCATATCTTTTATCCTTTATTAAGAGTGTTCATCAGAACTTTTGTTTTCAAGTTTTGTTCATAGAATTTGGTCCTCAAAACTTTTGTTCAAGACTTATGTTTCTTTGGAATGTTTGTTCACATCTTTTGTCATGACTTTGCCTTCACATATTTTACAGTTTGTAAGTTTTGTATAGAATTTTTTCACTTCACAATTTTTTTCAATTTTTAGGTTTTTTTTGAAATGTATGCTTCATATGTTGTGTTTAAGATTTATGTTTCATAGGTTTTCTTCATAGGTAGTGTTTGCATAGATTGGTCTTTAGATATTTTGTTGGGAAATTTCATTTACAAGTTGTGTTTCAATGAAAAATCCAACACCTGACATCTTAAGGTAGTCTACATGGCATAGTTGGTATTGATTGAAAGTAAGATAAGCTAACACTTATCCAAGGCTACATCATGGCATTTCTCCAAATGTATATAAATCTTACGTTGCATACCCACCAAAGTGAAGTGATAAAGTTTGAATTAAATGAGTTAAAAAATATTGGAGATTTTGGACATTAATGTCACATGAATTGGATTAAAGTCTTATTCTTGAAGCTATATCATCAAACTATAAAGAGGCATTGTATCTATTAATTTATAATAAACTTGAGTGAACTTCCACTCTAAAGAGAACTTGAAGCCCTAATTATATGTTTTCCATTATGAATTTTTTCCAGTAAGCCAATGAATAGTTGAATTATCATAAATGTTTTTAGGGGGGTGTTTCCACCTTCCAAATTCATTATCAATGACTCTACAGAGTATATAGACACTATTTTTTATTTGACTATGTTCAATAATGAATATACCAATTATTCATCTCTTTAGGATGTAGTCAAGGATGTAGATACACATTCACATGAAGAGGCTCTCACATCCCCACAATAGGATTTGGTAGTAGACTTTCTACCACTGAAATGTTGATAGATACATTTTGTAATGGCTAATCTTGAAGTGATACCCTACATCAACCTACTAAGTGACCTATTCTTTACTGGGAAAGTAACTAGTGGTGGATTCATACACCACCTAATCCATAAGACAATCATCATTTGTATCTTAGGGGATGATTTCCAAAGGTATCTTCATCTACCAATTATAGATGCTACTTTTGATGATACCAAGAGGAAATGTGGAAGAAGAAAACCATGATTGAGAATACTCTAAGGAAATGGATCACTCCTAGAGAAGTGGTCACCATCAAATCTAGGGAGCCTGCACCTATCACTAAGTTTTAGATAGGTATCTGCATTGAAATGGGTTTCTTGAATATATTATATGGTCACCCTAGCATCCAATATCTTCATCTAAAATGGGTACCATTGTTAAACTTTATGATGACAATTAAGATGAATTTTATACTATGAGAGATAATCAATATTAGGCTAAAAGAGAAGATTCTTAATAAGGATAAGAGGCCCTGGGTGGCCATTTATACATGATGTCCTATTTGTTGGATACATTCATAGACATTATCTATATATAAAATGGATCATTTTATATCCTAGCCCCAGATTCTACTAAAATTTTGGTATGTAATTCTTCTTCTTTCCTCTACATGTATGCATATATGAGAAACATAGCTAGAATTGCCTAGAATGTTTACCCTCAAGTATGGAGGGAAAATCATGAATAATCTCCACTCATAATATCAAAAACCATTAATAAATAATTAGGACTAATGGGGTATTTTTGGTTCTACCTAAGCTACATAGTGATCATAGTCATGGGGAATAAGATTACTTTGTGCATTTCCTCAAGTACGCCCTCGATAAGCTAGTTGAGAAGGAGATTGCCTACCAATTATGGTGGAGTGTAGATGAATACTTGAAGAAAAATAAGAAAGGATTATTTCATGGTTCCTCCTTTATGATTGGGTGAATGTGTTATATCATCAAGAAACATTTTGGAGAAGTTAGAAAAAATAGAGAGTACTATTCATTAGATACTTTTCCACATAGGGATTGGGATCCTCATGACCTAATCTAAAATCACATACAAGGCCTTGTCATCCCATACCATCATGAACTTGATGACCATGATTTCATTTTTTGAATGTAAAGGATGATGTTGAAGTTTCAGAGAGGGCAAAGGAAGTTAGTTTTAATGAGTAGCTTCTGAGAATTATTCAAGGAGAACCTTATATAATAATTATTGATGTGCATACTAGGCTCCCTCATGTAGTTGGATTGTTAAATATAGACTATTAGACCTCCCAAAATTCCTATTAGCCTCAAGACCAAGGAACCTCTTCCAAGCCACCACTTATGGTGATGATAGTAGTCAATTAGGAGTTGGGTGTGGAGGAAACCCCAGTGGTTTTATGTTTATCACAATAAGGACCATCTCAAACACCACCACTTATAATGAGGGACGTGAATCAAGAGAAAGAGGTGGAAAATTTTACAATTCTTGTTAGTGGTCTAGGAGGATAAGATGAATTAATTTTTATTGACTCTTTTGATGTCAAAGAGGAAATCCTTTTTATTGCCTCCTCAATTCTAGTTTTCACAAGTGTAGATTTTATTTTTTTCTCCACTCAGTAAACATCCCACTTGGATGTTAAGACTATAATTTTTTATAATATGAAGCCAAAAGTTTTTGGAACCCTTGAAAATAAAATTATTGAAGCTCCAGTACAAGAGGGGCCATTGGACCATGGATATACATGCATCACGAGGGAACCTAAGGATGAAAAAGAGGATGAGGAAAACTATAGAAGGCCAAAGTCTTAAGCCTTAAGGGATTGAAACGAAAAATAATAGTTGAGGGTAATAAGCTAGGTTAGGAAATTTCTCCTTCAACTACCTCAATCCCTCTTTTCTCTAAAGTCCCTTTGATTTCTTTTGTTTCTCTTACAAATTTTGTTACATCTCATCCTATTATTACTAGTCTTTTTATTTCCATTGTTCCTATTATTTCTAGTGTTGAGCTTGTGTCTCAAGCCCCTAATTTCTCCACTTCTACTATTGTCACCTCAAACACCATTCACCGTACCACACCTAAACCCAAAAAGGTTCATTTTAATAGAACTAAAGGGGTCATGGAAAGTTCTTAGTTGCATTTTTCTTCCACCTAACTAGGATTGTCAATGCTTTCTTATAGTCTTACCTAGTCCACTTTTATTGTTTCATTGAACAAATATATAAAGAATAAGCATGTGTATACTATTCATCCAATGCCCTAGTTTGGGGGTATAAATTATTCTAAAATAATTTGGCCATCATTACCAGACCACTTGAGAATAAAAGCTTTAATGTAATATTCAGGGGACCTTTTGACTGAGGCTACTGCTAAGGGTACTTAGGTATTTGACTCTACCTAGTTGGTGCTTCTTCAATGGTTTAATGATTTAGAGGCCCAAGCTTTCCAAAGGCATTAACAATAAAAATATTATTATGGTTATTTCTATCTTTGGTAAATCCAAAGGAACCATCTAATGGGTTAAAAAGAGGAAAGTTTAAGATGACTCAGATAGAGGATTAGTTTTATAGGAAAGACAAGATGTTTTCTCTTTATCAAAGAGAAAGAATAGGTTACTAGGTGAGTCCCCTTACAATGAAGATTTCAAGTCCTAATTTAGGACTCAAATCGAATATTTGATATAACTTCATGAGGGAACTAAACAAATTAGGCAATAGCTAGATTAATAGCTTGAAAAGGTAAGGGAACCATAAAAAAATTCTCATGTCCCTTTAGAAATTAAAAAATAAATTCAAAGCATATCCCTTCAGCTATACAATGTCATAGATGTTATTAATTGAATGAGAGTTAAGCTAGATCCTCATGTTATTGAGACAAGAAAATTATATAATTCTTTAAATTAAGATGAAAATAAATTGAATTTTATTGTATTTTATACAAATAATAAGGCTTAGAGACATTTGGATTTAATGACACCATTAGAGGTAGCTAATGCTCTCAACTTGGTGGTCATCTAGACATATGAGGTCTGAGACTATGTTTAAAGCACAAAATCCTTGATCCCAAATTTTTAAGAACATTAGAAGATAATATTAGAAATTTTGGATAAATTAAAACTCTCTCAAGTAAGGGATTCTATAGGAAAGTTAATAAGTAGAGCTAGTTTTGACCAATTGCTTCAACAGGTTTCTAATAATTTTAAGTAGAGGATTCAAGTGCTTACATTAGAAGAAATTTATCAAAATCTATTTATACTTTTAATCCTTTTATATTCAGGGGTTGAGAAATTTATCAATATAAGAATAAGTACTTTTTATTGTAATGCAACTATGTCAATGCTTTATAATTCTAAATCTATGTAATTATCCATGTTTTATTTTCTTGGTTGTTTGATTCAATAATTTAAAGTGTGCAGAATGTACAAATAATTCTTCTTATTATTATTGATGTATGTTGGTTTAAGATGTGTAATAGTTATTAGATAATTAGCAAGTAATATTTATCTCATGCAACTAGGTATACTATTTCAATTATTTGAGTGCGCAGAAGTGTTTTCTTTATATATCTTTCTAGGTATATTCCATAGTTAGCTTATATACCTCTCTGATCTGAGTTATAATATATAGATTAAGGGTGCATATAAGTAACTCTAAATGATATCAATCTTTAGTTAAAATCCTAGAGTTTACTATATAAATTCTTCCCCAGATTCTCTTAATATATTTGGATGTGACTATGCAATAGCTATTAACTACAAGTATTAGTATTAAAACACTTGTCCATAAATAAACTAGCCAAAATTTATCCTTAATTGGACCACATAGCCTTATTTTCTCCCTACCTTTTCCCTTTTTGGAGTTTCTTTGATTATGATCTACCAAATTTAGAATAGGGTCCATCCATCCAACTCAACTAGGTTTTAGATTTATTCTAGGTTTCACTCATCCAAAAATACACCCAATGAACAACCCACATTCTCAGCCTATTATTCCACCACCTAGTTATTTAACCCATATCTATAACTCATACCGTGGAGTGGAGATTACCTCTATAGAGATCCTAAATTATTATAGGTTACCTTATTAAATTTGGGGTGTATAAAACCCACATTAACAGAACTAACTATGCTCACATTTATAGATGGAAAATCTCAAAACAAACCATAAAAAATTATAATTGTGTTCACATTTTGCATCTAGAATAAATTGAAAACAATTAAGAAATATTTCATATTGTTTTCAAATTTTCAACTAGAATAACAAAGTAACAACCCAAAAACAATATAGCTTATTTAGAGAAGACAATCACATTTGTCTCATACCATCATATTAAAAATAAACTAAATATGAATGTAGGGTTCCAACTATTTTGTATTTAACTACAAGATTTCAAATATAATGAGTTTCTTGTAGTAAAAAAATGTGAATGTATTCAAGATTAAAATACAAAAAATTATATTTTTATATAATAAGCATCTAACTATCCATTTGTAAAACCAACTATCATAATTACTAAAGAAACCCAAATGAGCATTAAAAACCACAATTTAGCTATACCAATTTCACTAAAACCCATAAAAAATAAGAATAAAAAATATGGATGTGGTTCTTACAACTACATCATCAAAAAAAAAATCCATACATATATCCATATACCCACTGAGTATAAAATACATAATTTAAATTATTATTATTTACAAAACCATCGAATAACATTGAAGAATGTCTCAAAACTACAAAATATCTGACTATGGCATTTATATTCAAAAAAATGTTAAGGATATAAATCCAACATATGCATGCAAGGGTTGTAAATAAAAAAAAATTCATGGAAATAAATAAATCTATGTATTATTCATGTAAAACCAAGCTTTAAATGCACACTATTCGACCATAGAGGTTTAGAATAAGTCCTTTTTATTGTCAAAATTTAAATGTACACTATTTATCTATGTATTATTTATCAAAATATAGACCATAGAGGTTTGATCATGGAACTCACATTTAAAAACTCCTCAAAATAAGAAAAAAACATTATATTCAGGTTTGAGTTTGTAAAATTGCATGCATAGATTCTCATATAAAGTCTTAGGTTTGAAAATGAAATATCAAAAGGAGAAAGATATAACTGATATTGAGTTTAAAATCATAAGATAAAAATATTATTGACCAACTTTTTATCTCAAGTCAAAATTGGTCACCCCCCCTAGATTAAAACTTCATAGGGTTGTCAATAACTTGTACGTGGTCTCATCATGCCTTATATGGTCCCTAAAATTCTTCATAAAACCTTATTAGCATTGTTTAAGGTAAGTTTGGAGAAGTTAAAGCAATGTCCTATTTTGGTCATATAGTGGTCTAGACATGTCATGGAGAGATAAGGCTTGGTAAAATGGTGTTATAGGTTTTTAGGAGTCTATCAAGGTCATTTTAGGTCCAACTCAACTCATACAATCATTTCATGATGTTTTGGAATGTTTAAGGGTTATTTATAGACTTTAAGGTAGTGAAAATGAGGAAAAAGGTGATTTTTGGCTAATATTCATGTATGTCGAAGATACCCAAGTGACAAATACATACAACACACCTTATAAGGACCTTGGAGAAGTTAAATAACTTTTACACATATCATCAAGTCAGACAAAGGTTAGAATATTAAAATTCAATGTTTTAGAGAAGAGTTAAGAGACTTGTACGGACTTGTTGAGATCACTTGTAGGTAAAAATAGTTTTAGAATGTCCCTTGAACTTCCTCAGGTCATAAAAAAGCATGGAAAGAAGTTTCAAGTCCAACATTTTTATAAATCTCTCTCTCTCCTCCATTATTTCATTTACAAGCTCATGAAGGCCATTTTCAACTACATGGTATAGGTCATACATGTGGAGTTGGGGGATAAGATTTTATCCAAATTTTTTGGACCCCTATGGGATTCTAATTTGTGGCATTATTTTTTGGATTGATCTCCTTAGCTTTATGAACAATTATTAAGGGCATAGACTACTTTTTGAGGTTTAAATCCGTATAGGATGAGTTTTGTGCAACTTTAGTGCAAGTGTGAACTCTTTGGCTACATAAAAGCAATTGGAATGAATTAACATAGGTTTTTAAATGTATCATTTACCTTCATTCACCATGTTTTCATGTGTTGGAGGTCATTAGGCAAGAAAATTTGCTCTTGTGCATAATTTGCAATTGACTGTCAATATTTCTATGGTTCAAGGTTCTCCAGATGGTATAATGAATATATGTGATTATTAATTTCCTTATACCATCCTCTCAATCCATTCAAGGCCTTTTGACTATTTAAACATTTTGTACTAGTTTCAAAAAGGTCACACCTTCATTCACATTTTAGACTGTGTTCTAGCATACATGCATAACAGGATGAATTGAGTGAGTTTGAATATTAAGAGATTGAGATTTATAACCTCATAATAAAATTTTTATGTAATAAATGATATTTGAGTCCTAATACCTATGTTTTCACTCTTTAACTTCCAAAACATAGGGTTGAAGAGCTACAGGTCTATAGATAATATAATGGTGTCAATGTTTAAAGTTGTATACATAGCCAAGAAATCATTGTGATGGTTTCAATTTAAAAATGTTCATATACTAATGAATATTTCCTAGACAACTAAATTCAAAGATGGTTGATGACAAAATAAATATGCCTAATGCCTCTACACATGACTATGTAGGGAGACAGCGAAAATAGAGGTGGTAAGATGCCTTGAAAATGATATATGGGGTTTTTAATGAAATTATAAAGTGACCAAAATGATTTTTATATATTTTGGGTGTCATGGTGGATTTTAAGAAGGCCAACTCAAAACTACATGCTTAGAACTCTCTTATAATCACCTACAACCAGTTGAAAGGAGTGTTTTGAACAATGATGTTGGTGAAGTTTGGAATTTTAAGTAATTGATAAGGGTATTAATATATGAATAATAATGAGGCAAAGTCATGGACAGGTTTGAGTATTGGTTTTGAAGACCTAGAAATCCTCAAACATAGTCAAACTCTCAAAATAGTCACCTACAACCACCTATTGAAGAGATTATCTTAGACAATGATGATTAATGAAGAACAAAGTTTCAAGGCATTGAGGAAATTCCTAAACCATAAGAAAATGATAAGATCTTGAATAGATTAAATTTTTTAAGTAAAGACCCTAAAATACCAAAGATTACAGACCAATCATATGCATACACATAGTTCACAAACCTATAAGATTGTTAGTCAAAGATAAGCTAGTTTCAAGCCTAGAAGAGGTTGGAAGAATACACGAAAAGTATAAAAATGAAAAATAAGTGAGATTTAAATTAAATTAGACCATTTAAGATCAAAGAAACTTTAAAGGACTAAGAAATGAGATAAACATTCAAACCCTGCATACATAGTCATGGGCCAATAGGGTTATTTACTTTATAATGGACTTTGATTAAATAAATAAAGAGGATAAGGAAGGTAAACCATTATATATGAGTCTCATGGTGATAAAATATCCTCATAAAACTCTCAAACCCACCTGAAGTAAAGAAAACATTGGGAACTATGCCTACTCAACTAAGGCAAGACATATGCTTGCTTACTCATAGGAAGTGTTTTCTTCTTTGAAAGGTCTGAAGGAATATAGGAGTAATAAAGGAGGTTAATATATTTAATTATGATTTAAGGGTGATAAATTTATTTCATCAAAGCCCTCAGACTCAAACAATAAATTAAAAAAAATGTTAGCAGACCTTGTTTAGCCTCAAACAAGCCTAAGTGCATGCACAAACCTATACAGGAAGATAGATGAAAGGTGGATTATTGAAGTGATTTGATACCTTAGGGACCATTATTATATGTTTATAATCATTTTTAAACATTTTAGGAATACCCAAATTCCTAAAAATCGAATAGAAGAGAAAATATAGTCAACTAGGGTATTATATGCAAGTTGGTTGTAGAAACCTAGGCCTAAGCAAATGAGATTGTAGGAGACATCACGGATATATAATGGATAGAAAAAATTTGGATAATTAAATTAGGTTTTCATTTAATTCCCTTAATTTATTATATTCATAAAAAAAAATAGGATGCTACACACTAACCTTATTTCTCTCTCAGCCCTTACAAAATGCCTACTAACAACCTAAGAAGTTATCTTCTTTTGCTCAATACAATACAGAGGTATTACATGGAACCTTGGGATCCTATTTTAATTTATATACCATATTTTACTTCAAATTTTTGTAATTGGTTGGTTGATTAATGCTCTGAGCTATATGAATAATCATTAATACCTTTAAGCACTTTTAGGCTACTTAGGAGAGCATGACCTGATGAGATAAAAATGGATTTATATGCCTCTAGATGGATTGGATAAAATATAAAATGACATGAATAATGTATAATAATCCCATGATAATCACCCCATTCTATTATTTTGTACTTTTAGGTATGGAACTATATGAAATAGGCCAAAAAGACCATTTTTAGTTACTTGGGAGGTCTGTACAAGGTGTTAGAACTTAAAACGTAACATGGAGAATTATAATGAGGTCATATAATTGAATCAAATGTTTATTCAAGTTTTTGAATGTGTGAGTATTATGTAGAGTCAATTTTCAATCAGTAGATAAGGAGGCCTAATTAAGACCTAATTAGGAGAGAGAAGCAATAGAAAAGTACACTTTCACTCACTCTTAGGATATGAAATTAAACATGAATATGTAAGAATATATTGGGTCTTATAATATTCCTTCATATTATCATTACCATCCATAATTTTATCTACACAAGGAGGTTTTCAAGATTTTAGGGCTATAAGGAATGAGGCTAATTTGGATCTTTTGGTGTAGAATTAGTTCTTAGGGCTGGTTTGAGACTTCCAAATGGATTATTTCAGGGCCAATATGAGTTTAATAGGCCATCCATGAATATATTATGATATAAATAAGATGAATTTTTTTGACACTTGTATGCAAAATTGGCCTAAGGAGATAAAGAGTCTTATAGACACCTAGCAAGAAAAAGAAGTGACGTGTCGAAGAGAACCTAAAGAAATTAATTGAGAGGTGTCAATAGTAGATAAAATATTAAACTTTATATGACCATAAAAAATACCTATTTTCATTCAACAAGCCAAAGTAAAGGGAAGTTTTAGAGAGCTAGTCAAAGTGTAAAGAAATAATTCTAACTCCTACACCACTTAGAGCAAGAGAGAATCTTTAGAGGAGCTTCACATGGCATTTAGGACATGTTAAGGTAGTTTTATAACACCCCTATTGTTTTTAACTCATGAGACACTTGTCATCTCTCTCTCTCTCTCTCTCTCTCTCTCTCTCTCTCTCTCTCTCTCTCTCTCTCTCTCTCTCTCTCTCTCTCTCTCTCTCTCTCTCTCTCTCTCTCTCTCTCTCTCTCTCTCTCTCTCTCTCTCTCTCTCTCTCTCTCTCTCTCATGCTATATATTGAGACTTAATTGGCTATGTTTATATCCTCCACTTGTGTATGGAAAATCCATACCTATTTTTCTCCTTTAATCAATGAATAATAACCTTTTTTTACCTTCTCCATGGACTATTTCAATGTGCATGTTAGACTATTTGATCTTGTTAAGTGATAGATTTACTTCCTTGGCATGTTGTCCTTGTTAACATTCATATTCAGTTTGAAATTATTTTTGTAGGTCTCTTGAAGTGTTCAAATGAAGTGTGTATGAGTTTTTTGAGTTATATCTTAACTAGTGTCATGTCATGACCTCTTGACTAGTCCTCCTAGCTCAAGCTTGCTTCATAAACCTCCACGAGAAATTCTATTGTAGAGAGGCAGATTTGGATTAGTGTCATGTGTAGGTTAGTCTTTTGTTTGAAGTTAAATTTAAATTTTTTGGTAGTTATCATTTCATATTTAGTGCATCACCTCTATTAGAGTAGGTTTTTCTCCCTTTTTCTATCAATTTTTAGAGTAGTGTTTGAGCCTAAGTGATTCATCAATAGGAGCTAGCCCTTTAACCTAGAGATTCACCTCTCTAAAGGGTACCCACAACCTCAAGGTGTTTCTATGTTAATTTGAATTTTAAAGGCTTAAAACACCTTACAAATGGTGTAAATTTGATGGATAATAAATACTACATGCAAAGATAGAAATTTTCTAAATAAATAATTATATCCATATTCATTTTGAAAACAATCACATTTCTTCAAGACTTAAACACTTTGAAACTTTCAAATTGCATACAGTCAAATACATTTTTAAAACACATAAATAAAATGAGAACCACAACCATTTTTTTGAAACTCATCATTTGAAACTAAAGATGAAAACTATTTTTGAAAATAAAATAAATTGTATTTGTACTAAAAATTATGAGTTCAAAACAACCTTAAAGACTTCAATAAAACCACATAAAATATAAATAAATCTATTTAACATCATATAAATGTTTGAAAATAACTTAAAATTTTATAGAATTTTAAAGAAATGGGGTATTCAATTAAAAAGAGTCAAAAAAGTTTTAATAAGAAAAAATGGCAACATTCGATTTTCCATATAAGATTTCCAAGAAAAATAAATTGAAAAAATAAAAATAAAAATGATTGCCTATACCCCATTTCTAAAAATTACAATGAATGGTAGATCAAAGGGTAGGTGTAAAATTCAATGTTTGGCACATATTTTATATGTGTAAATGGTGTCGACTTTCATATTTTAATGAAAAACTTATTTAGAAACCTTCACCAATTATCTTAATAGTTATATCAATATTTTACCAACTCTATTAATTTTGACATTAACCATCACTAAGCTTGGTTCTAATTTTTTATCTTGTTATTAATTTCACCAAAAAAATATTTTAACTATTAAATATTTTAGTCACTAAAATTAAAATTGAATGTTAAAATAATTTAGGTTTGACTAATCCTTATGCACACTTAACATGTGATCAATTCCACAATTTTAAACCACTATTCTTCTACTTATATGTGGATGAATCTTACCTTTAGGAAACTCTAATACTAACTATTTCTATTCCTCATTCCAAGTATCATAGACTCTCTATTTAAATTATCAACACTTCTAATTTATTAGACTCTACTCCTTAGATGAAATCTCTCTTTTAGAAAATCCATATTGGTCGATCATGTCTAAATATACTAGTTTCATCCTCCCACCTATAAATATATAATTTACCAAATTAAAATTTATCATAATGGTTCATTACACATGCTTTTCATGTCTCATTTGAGGAAAATACTAAAATACCACTATATATTTACATTTTCTATGTATTTTGTTCACTATATTGCAAGAGGCTACCAATATTACAAATTCCAAAAATTTATCTAAATACACATTAAGAGGGAAGAACATATTCTTCCTAATTCTGAGTACATATAACACAAGTATCACTAAGCTAGGTATAAATATGACATCAATGTCACAAATAATGGTTAATTCACATAATTACACAAGGATTACATTAACATATAAAATATCACCAATATTGTACACACAATATCGTAACATGGGATAACTACATGGAGTTTGATCCCTCTTTAGAGTGTATTTGTATGTAGGTAGTGCTCAATACATGGGGTGTTTAGGATAATCACAACTCCATATTATTACCTTGATCCCCCAATTAATTTCATTTATTCTTCCTTATCATTGAGTTAGGTTTTAGTGAAGAAGAAGGCACACAAAAACTTCCACATTGAATCAAACTAATCTAAACATGCATACATGACCTACAGTTGAAGGCACATTTGACATAATTTAAATAGATATAAAAAACCATAAAGGATGATGATGCACCCTATATATAATAGCATAGGTTAACTTAGTCCAAATAACATGGCCTTGTCTTAGGGTAATGTGTATATCTATTCCTAATTCACAACCACCTCACGTAGTCCCATAATCAATAACATAGTTGTTGGTGGTGTTTTTGACACAAAAAAAATTAGATAGGGTTTTTTTAAGACCCTAACTCTCCTCAAATAAAGAATATCCCATGATTAAAATGCTTCCCCAAGGTCTAAATGTACCAAGTCTTAATATGTTGATGTTCACTCAACAAGTTGATGTGTAACTACTCATTACATATAGTCAAACCTTAGGCTTGATGAATAAGATGGCCAAACAGGCATCAAATTTAGTTTTGTGTTATATCAATACCATGGCCAATGTTTTAATTATTAAGGAATTAGTACATGCAAACCCTAGGTTGTTAAAGCATTGAGTATAGTAAATCAATGTATATAATATGTAGTGAATATAAACATTAATTTGTGTATGAATTTACATAATTTAATCTTTCCAAAAATCACAATGAATGACATAAGTACTTATCTATAAATTTCCTGAGATGAAGCATATGGAATATGAAAATTAGTAGAGGAGGTAGTCTGAGTGTTGTAGACAAGATATTGGTGTAAAAAACCCTCCTAGACAATAATGCCATACCCTGGATAGTGTCATTAGTGTCCACTTTTGGTGCTAATGTCCTATGTACAAGGATTGATCTATACTTTTGGGAATAGTTGTGCATAGGTCTTCCAAGTCTATTCCTATGTGGATAAACCTTGATTCTCTATCTATGACCTCCTTTAACTAATTCTTCTCCAAAACATAATGGACACCTATACTCATGAAAAAAAATATCAGATGTAAAAAGAAGGTAAAAACTAGTTTATGGCATATTACGATCATGTGAAAAAAGACCCATGTTGTCTTGGACACTGTCTACATTATCCCCATTGATAGCGGTCTTATATTGCACATAGTTTTACTGTAGGGAATGTGCATAATCAACACACATGGTATGCTATAATGAATTTTTCTTAGGCCCTTCTTTGATCAAGCAATCAAATTTAGGTGTGTAGCTAAATAGTATGTAGTATGTTGAGTTGTACTATTGACTAATTTTATGTAATTATGTGCCAAGATAATAAGTGATACATGTAAAATGCCTTGTGAGGCTCTTTATATATAAGAAACTTTAATTTAAATGTAATACCATTGTTTATTGATTGACAAGATGCCAAAGAGTGATAAAATAATAAGAGAAGGCTCAAGGAAGGGTTAAGACCTAAAACACAATGAGAAAATGATCATTAGACACTAGCATAAAATTTGGAGACTATCATTATGGTTATAGTGTCCATTTATGGTGATAATGTCTTGAGGTCATAAAATTGATTAAAAATTAGGTAGAATAGGTTAGGGGCCCCTATGACTAAGAAGGGATGACATATGACCACTGGGGGCATAAAATAGGGGAAAATGAGACATAAAAAAGACCAAAAGATCCAACATGACCACACAAATAAAAATCACATCCATCACTAAGACTTTCCTATAAAAGATCAGTAAAATACATATTACTTGTGGTTTCTTGACCAAATTAGGATGTGTACATTTACCTCCCTTTTATTCTAGTAATGTAATTAAATGAAAGTACTAGAGTAAAAGAAAAAGAGAAACACATATTTGTACTTCCCTATGTGGGTGTGCTCTAGACCTAACCCACATCTTGGCTATAAAAGTGGACAAGATCTAGAATGATTTATAAGAAGAGGAAATCCACAATGTGGGTACCCCCTATACTAAATCTGAGTAGTGAATTTAATTGTGAAGAACAAAACCCTATTTTACCCCCACCTTGATAGTTGAACTAAATCTAAGAATGTAATCTATAAATATGGGGAAGCAAGGCCTACTTGCCCCCGCTCTAATATCTGGACTAAATTTGAGAATGTAATGTATAACTATGAAGAAACAAGACCTATTTTCCCCCACTCTGATATCTAGACTAAGTAGATAAACAAATCCCACTTTCCCCCACTCTAATATCTAGATTGAATCTGAGAATGTAATCTATAAATGTGGGGAAATAAGGGCTACGTTCTCCCACTCTAATATCTAGATTGAATCTAAGTACGTAATCTATAACTAGAGGCCAAAAATATTACTCAATCTATATAATTTGGGTCTAGTGAAAAATTATGGATCAACTACTATAAATGGCCATGTGACCCAAACTAGTGAAATCCTAGTGACATATTGGTGGCAATCTAAGTGTAATATGGTAATATAAACATAAATAATGGTATAACTTGTCATTCCATCTATACAATCTAATGGAACCCTATGGGATTAAGAATATGTGCCATGCACCATGCCCCAAAACCTAATGTTTGAGTAATGTAACTATGTATCTAAACCAATATCTAACAAGATCATGGAACCCTATAAATAGGAATCAAGTTATGTATCTAAATATCTAAGCTTATTTGTATATCTGAGACTATCTGTATATTTGAGACAATTTATGTGTCTGTGTAAATCTACATTTGAACCAATATATGTGTCTTTGTAAATAATATGTGTGTGTGTGTGTGTGTGTGTCTCTGTGTGTGTGTGTGTGTGTGTGTGTGTGTGTGTGTGTGTGTGTGTGTGTGTGTGTGTGTGTGTGTGTGTGTGTGTGTGTGTCTGTGTGTTGTGTGTGTGTGTGTGTGTGTGTGTGTGTGTGTGTGTGTGTGTGTGTGTGTGTGTGTGTGTGTGTGTGTGTGTGTGTGTGTGTGTGTGTGTGTGTGTGTGTGTGTGTGTGTGTGTGTGTGTGTGTGTGTGTGTGTCCACCTTTTGGTGAGAGAGCTAAAATTATGGTAAGGGAGTCTAACCAAAAGTGATACCAACTTGTATGTTAATAGTAGTTAGTGTTGGTAACATTGTTTTAAGTTTGATTAATTTATCAATTGTAATAGAGTTATTTTTTAATTGGAGGTAGGATAGACCTTTGGTCTATATTGAAATTATTAAATAAATGTAGGTTTGGTAATTCTATGGAGTTAAATTTATTGAGATAGTAGTATAATAGGTAAAGGGAAAGGCATATCATGATCAAGTCCCATGCATAAGAAATAGATCATAAATTAGAGCTTGATTATTGAGATATTATGTTTAGAATAATTTGGTATTAGCTAGTGAAATGGCCATGCGAGGTCAACCTTAAGTAGGTGACATTCTTAAAACATGGCTTAAATAGTTTGGTTGATTGGTTTGATGAATCATTTGAACCATTTAATTTGATAGAGTTTGTTTGATCTGAGATTAGAAACATGTTGAGGGGATGAGGAAAAAGTGTGACCCGATATAAAGAGGTGGAAGCACTTATCCAGGATCGGAGGAGGTTACCCTAGTAAAGAATATGTTGTTTTCCCTATTTTTGGTATATTTATTACATTTTTATCATTTTTGTGAAAATTTGGTAGTTTAAGGCCTTATTTTAGAATATGTCACTAGTGTCCTAAGTATGATGCTAGTATCTTAGGCATGGTACTATTATCCTAGGTATGGCACTATTATCTAACACTATTATCCTAGGTATGGCACTATTATCCACTAAGCCAAATTTTCTAGTTTTGCTTCTGATTTTTACATTATGACTGTTAAAACATATTTATCTAGTATTTTTATATGCTAATGAAATATTTGGATATATGTTATAGGTGGATGTGCATATGAAGGAGTTTTAGAATGGAAAAATGATGGAGTGTTTATGAATATTTCACTTGATAGATGTCAAGAGGGTGGTGGTTGATAAAGCAGGTTTTGGGCCACATGACATCACTAGATCTAATGTCTTGGGATAGGCATATGATGATGACATTGTGAGAGAGGTGGATTGTTGATACCTGTACATTTTGGTTTCCCACTAGGGATATTACCATGATGTTGGATAATGTGTATAATATCTTAATATTGCCCATTTTGGGTTTAAGGTCAGTGTTATAGGAGGCCATTAGAGACTAAACTATAGACTGGGCTATAAGGAACTTTGCAGTGATGCCCATGCAAATGCATAAATTAAGGAGTAGTAGTGATGTATTATTCTATTTGATTGTCATGGCCAATGTTCCTTGATTGTAAAATTTTTTAGTGGTGCTATTGGTTTCCTTTATTTTTGTGTATGGGAGTGGGGTATCTATCTCATACAAGATACATGGTGTAGTGAAGGATATAGATGAGAAAATGATCATATACTTGTGATGTCACACCATTATATCCCACTTATATCAATATTTATACCATTTCACTAAATATTTGTGCATGGGTGGTATTGGATCTTTGACATTATTACACTATGGGATTATGAGCATATTATAATAACTAAATCAAAAGGTTTTCCATGAGGGGATTAGGCTCACCCATAGATAATTTAAAAGAGATGGATTGGTATGTTTCACATGCCTAAGAGGATCACAATGTGTTATCAATAGGTGTTGGATAGTTTAACAACTGGAGATGTTTTTTGGAAACCTTACAAAGGCTTTGAGTGGTGGCCTAAGGATGGTGTTTATCTTAGATATATTTGAGTGAGTTATTGGTTGCATGACCATTGGATCAATGTGTTCAATATATTTTAGTATGAGTAAGTGACATAGTAGTTTAATGTGGCTTAGGATGTTCCACCAGTATCATGGGTGTGTGTGGAGTTTTTGGTCTCTAGTGAGGCCATAGAGTAGGCATACTACATAGACCATTGTTAGTGGAAATAGATCTATTTCCATTGATAGAGTGAGATCTAGTGATAGATATATTGGCCATGGATGATGTAGGAGTGATTGATGCCTATAGAGCATGGTGGGTGTAGCATAAATGGGCATCATTATTTCCATGAGGTGGGGTTATCATGGAAGATGTAGTGGATGTTGATCCTATTAGGGTAGTTGAGGGTAGGTTGTTATCGTATATCTGTATGGTTAGTTTGTTTTGTTGCCAATTTATTTGGGTAGGTATTTAATGTATTATTTTGAGATGTGTATTTATAAGTGATGATGAGTATTTGGAGACTACTATTGAGTCTTCACTATGAGTACTAACATGGCATATCCATGATGATGTCATGGATGATGGACTAGTAGAGACAGCCGTATTTATTTTTGGTGTTCATGCCCAAATTTTTATCAAGTAGCCATTGCTAATATGGCATATAAATAAGAAATTGTTGATAGGGACAAGGCATGTGTAGAGATACAAAGATGAGCTATGACCATACCTGATATTTTGGATAGGGAAAGTAGTAGGATAGTGGAAAACTATATATGTCTACAATGGGATTACAAAGAGTTATTGTCTAATGTAGTGTTGTTACAAGATGAATCATGGAGACATCAGTCTTAGATTAGATCTAGGGGGATGGTAGAGCATCTAGCTCTAGTGTGGATGTATCAGAGAGTAAAAGTGAAGGGGTTGGTTCTGGTGACCAAGCTTTGATTATTAAGTTACTTATATTATCATATTGAAGATATGTATCAAGCTATATACATATATGGATTTTTGATGTTACTTGGGTATTGTGTTTATTGGCATATTGATTTATGGCATTGTGTATTTTCATGTGTTTGATTATATTCATTGTTTATATGTTGATAAGAATAATATGTTATGTGTACAAGTAATGGTAACTGGTTATTAATCTATTTATATATGTTTAAGTAGATATGCATATTGGATCAAGAATTTTAGTTGTTTTTATAGATGTTATAGAAGTATCATAGGATATTTGAGTGTGGATCATATAACTGTGACATGCATTATTTGAACCCAAATGTCATGGTTAATAAATGACCATAATTCTCATGTTGATTCAGCATAAAAATAGACTCTATAACTAATATTTCTTGTGGTACACTATTAGTAGTTGGATGTTTAGACTTTATAGTAAATAACCTAATCGACTATCATACTAATATTTTTTTATGATCTCTACCAAATATATTAATTGATTGTTGAATAGTGCTCTTATTTATGTGATCTCTACCAAATATCTTAATCAACTATTTAAATGTGCTCTAATTTATGTGATCTCTACAAAATATCTTAATTAGTTATTGAGTTGTGCTCTAATTTCTATGATCTCTACCAAACATCTTAATTAGTTGTTGAACTGTGATCTAATTTTTCTGATCTCTAACAAATATCTTAATTATATATTTAATTATTCTTTGATTTTTATGATCTTTACCAAATATCTTAATCAGTTGTTGAACTATAACTGGTGATTGATTTTATTTCCATTTTTGTAACATGTTTATATAAGTAGGTGGATCTCTATTAATTGACTACCATCTCTATTGATTTTATGATGCATGAGATCTCTCATAAGTAGGTGTCCTAGAAACCACACGGATTGTATGATGAGTAACCAATGGCTCCTTAAAATAAACACCTTGGGACAACTCAGTCATAGATGAGTTTTATCTAGGAAAGTGTGGAGACTGAGATCTTGATGCCCCCTATTTAAATGCTAAAATGCCTTTGTCAACATATTGGTCAATACAATCTCAAAGCGCACAATAGTTGTTATTCAAATGTCCATATATCAGATGAAAATTGTAATATGGTTTGTTTTATATCTTATACAAATGGTGTGATAAATGGTGATGATTAGAAGTAAGTGTGATCATCTCTTTATATAATAATGTAATTAATATATCATGAGGGATATCTTTGTCTTAAAATTTTATAGCATCTCTTCTAGTATCTTGTGTTTTACTTACTATAGGATATGCTCTCTTAAGTGCCTCTTTGCCCTTGTTGAGTATATTGATTGGTTATTTCTATTTCACTTGTTTCTTAATCATAAGTGGATTAGGTTCCTATATCATATTAGATGGCAATGGTTCTAGGAAATCTACATCCAAATCTACCTTTGAATGTGTTTCAACTAGTCCAAACTCTTTCTCTAATGCCATAGTTGTGCTACATAGATGTCAAAATGATTTGGATGTATCATATAATAATTTCTCCTTAATAGGAAAATTGAGGCCTCTAACAAAGATGCATTTTACTTAGAAATATGTCAGATGGTAAATCAAATGATGCATACATGATTTAAATATTATAATGTACTTATTATTTTTGTCTTGACCTACTGTAGTGAAGGAAACATCTCATATGTGACTCAAGGTCCCTTATTCTATACGTAGTACTTGATAAATATTTTTTCTAACTCATCATATGTATGTGGTGAACCACTAAGAATTACATGATGAAACCAATTTAATGCCTCAACCTATAGAGACTTTGGAAATAACTATAGTAGATTCATACTACTAATGACATGTGCCATGGATTTCCCATAAGCTTGAAGGTAAAATTATGGGTCTCCATGATCTCCAAATTTTGGTAACAATGGTATTTGAAAGTTGGGTGGTAGATTTTTAGTGAATATTCTACATGGAATAGGATTGCCATGGATGGGATTAGAATCAACCCAAGAGTGGTATACTTTACTTTCTAATGTGGGATGGTGTACTAATTTTTTTAAAGCACACATGGCATGCATCAAGTATATTACCTCTTGTGAAGTTATATTATCACCATCAAGGGGTTAATTTAACTCTTGAATCTTATTATTAATCTTAACCATTGGTACACTACATCAGAGACCTTTTTTAGGGAGGATTAGTTTTCTCTCTATAACCTTTGTAAGGGTGATATATTGGATTTGGTGAGATGTAAATGGTTTATCACCCTCATGGAGGTTATGATGAGAAACTAGTTCTACTTTAATAAGGGGGGTTGAGGGAGATTAATTAGTATATCTTATTTTGCTAATTTTCAAAGAAATATTGCATGCTAATGGATTAGAAGATACATTATTATCATGCAAGTTTAAATTATGTAAACTATGAACAAAAGAATAAGTGTGTGTGTTTTTTTAGCATTTTAACTAGTATTTGAAGAGCAATCAGTTTGAATATGAGGAGTGCAAGAAGTAGGGAGAGAAATAAAAGTAGTAGACTCACTTTATCCTTCACTAACATCATAATAATCATTGTTATTCCATGGTTCATAAAAATTAAAGTTTAATTCACTAGTTGAGGTAAGATTAGAATAATTTTAAGTCACATGTTCACTAAGAGAGAGAGATTAGAAGAAGCTTTTAACTTTTTACTACTATGCAATATATCATCATGTGTAAGTGTATTGGAATGCATGTATTTACTATTTATGAGTGGAGTGCATGCATGATCATTATTTTCAATCTTGGAGACAAGAGTAGAATAATATTTTAACATTTTACTACTTTATAATATATCATCGTGTGTAAGTGTAATACAATGCATGTATTTACTAGTTATGAGTGGAGTGCATGCATGCTCATTATTTTCAATCTTGGAGTAAAGGGTAAAATAAGTAGAAATCATGTTTCCATTTGGCATATTATACATGTAGGAGAAGAGTTAGAAATATTTGAATTATTAACATTTTACAAAGAATTGTTTGTTGATCTTGGAATGTAAAAGAAGGTTATAAAATAATTTTGTCTACTCTAGTTTGTGCATTGGTAAAAGGTGTAATATCATTTGTACATGATTTTTTCAAATTTAACTGATAAGGGTATAGAATATGCATTGCTCTTTTCTATATTACTTAGATCATGTGAAAGTAGATTTTGTTTATTGTACTTGTATTGTTTCAATTTGAATAAGGAGGTATAAAAGGTGGTTGAAAATCTAGGGTCACATTGAAACAAATCACTACCAACAAGAGATTAGTTTGGTATAATATTGTTAGTTTTATTTTGATAATTAGGAGAAGCGGGAGAAGAAATAGAATAAGATGCATATAGTGTATCATCATCAACACTTTCATTATCACGTTCATATTAATCATCATATCCATCTTTAAAAAAATAATCATTATCATAATTATAAATGAAATCATTATCATGTGCTAATGTGAAATCTTGAAAATTTATCCATTCATTCTTATAATTATGAGAAAAGGTTATAAATTCATCAACTGGGTGAGGGGCAAGAGGGTTCTTGGATGTAATTTTAAACTTTCCAAGGAAGATAATGTAAATAACGAATAACAAGAACACAATAGGTAGAATGTAATATAATATAGGTCTATGTGAAAATGTGGGAAATATTCATCCTGATGTAAATAAAAAAAATCAAAATTGTATTTGAAACCTTAAAGGCTAGTGTTTGGAGGTATATAAACCTAATATGTGGATCTAGGGTTTTGGAGGGTTTGTTGGCAAAATTTTATATTGTATTAAATTATGAAACCTAATAGAGGACTGGTTTAGATCAGCTAGGTTACACAAAAATTAAAATTTTATAACACTAATTTAGTGCATAAGAATGTATAAGGCAAACCCTAAGATGAGACTAGGGTTTTAAACAATATTCAAAGTAAGTTGGGTTCACCAAATGTTTTAACTATTTAGAACTTAGTAAATGTAAATCCTAGGTTGTTAAAAGGTTGAGTACAGTAAATCAAGGTATAAAAATACGTAATGAATACAACCACTAATTTTTTCAATAATTGACCTAATATGATGTTTCTAAAAATATAAATGAATGACATAAGAAGTATTTAGCTGTTAATTGCTTAAGATAAAGGATCCAGAAGTTGAAAATTAGTAAAGGAGTTGGTTTGAGAATCATAAATAGGATATATGTGTCAAAACCCCTATTATAATATCACCACACCCTAGATAGTAATATTGTGGTATTAGTTTCCACTTTTGGTGCTAATGTCTTCTATGCACGGTCTGATCTATACTTTTGGGAGCAATTATGCCTGAGTTTGCCAAGCTTGTTCCTATGCAAACAAACCATGATTCTCTATATATGACCTATTTTGATTGATTATTATCTAAAACGTAGTGAAAAAATGCACAAATGAGATAAAAACAACATCAAATACAAAAATAAGGGAAAATTTGGTTGTGGGATATTAAAATTATGCAAAACAAATTCCATATTATCTTGGTTGTTGCCTACATTAACCCCAATGATAGGGGTCTTAGATTGCATGTAGTTATCCCTTAGGGAATGTGAATAAAAAACATGCATGGTATGCTATAATGAATTTATCTTAGGCCATTCATTGATCAAGCATGCAAATATAGTTGTGATAGCAGAGTAGTATGAAGTATGTTGAGTTGTACTATTGACTAATTTTATGTAATTATGTGCCAAAATAGTAAGTGATAGATGTAAAATGTCTTTTGAGGATATTTATATATAAGGAAATTTGATTTGAATGTAAGACCCTTGTTCATTGGTTGAAAATATGTAAAAGAGAGATAAAATCATAATAAAAGGATCAAGGAAGGGTTAGGACCCAAAACATGGTAAGAAATTGACTATTGGACATTATCACTAAAGTTAGACACTAGAATTATGGTGTTAGTGCCCACTTATGGTACTAATGTCTTGAGGTCACAAAACTAAGTAAAGACTGGGTAGAATAGGTTATGGGGGGCCTGTGACTAGGTAGGGATGACATAAGACCACTGGGGCTATAACAAATAGGAGAAAATAAGACATAAGAAAGACCAAAAGACCCAACATAACCACATGAAAAAGAATCAAAACCATAACTAAGACATTCTTGTAAAAGAGAAATAAAATGAATATTACTTGTGGTTACTTGACCAAATTAGGGTGTGTACAATCAACATGTCTTTTGTTGGTAGGGTTATGCCACATTGTTTCTCCACATTTGTTTGATGTTCGATCAAGGTTCGATATGTGTTGATTACTTCTTGGTTACAATGTAGTGGTATGTTTCCACATGGTGACATCCCATTAACCCAAGGCTCATATGTGTACTAGAACTATATAGATGGCCCCAAGATAATGTGTCATTAGGATTATGTCATGTGGCATAATCTTGTTAACCTGCTTGTTTAGAGGGTCTATTGATGTGTGGATGACCTTAAGATAGTGGTTCACTGATATGATACCACATGGTTCAATCCCACTAACCCACTTTCTTGGAGGGTCTACTAAATTTATGAATGACCCTAGGATAATGAGTCATTGGGATAATTCCATGTTGTCCAATCCTATTAAAACACTTTCCTAGAGGGTCTATTGAATCACTTAATTTCTGTAAAGTGGTAGAAAGATGTCATACAGCTCCAAAATTCCTTTGAAAAATTGGCTAAGTGATGAAAATATTTTTTAGATGGGTTAGGGCCACCAAGAGCTATAAAATACTACTGCATGGCATCAAAATTTCTCTAGGTACCTATAGGTAACAAAACAAATGAACATAGTCAACAAACTTTAGAATTTCAAAATGAAATAGTCAAGAAATTTCAAATGAAAAATGACTAATTTTTTTTAAAAAAATAGCTAAGGAAAAATCTAAATGAAAGCATGAAAGTATTGAAACTTAGTAGAACAAGAAGCCCATTTTTCCATTTTAAAGCTAGATTCACCCATTTGATTGAAAATTCATTAAGTTTTAATTGAATTTATTAAATTATAATCTAAACAATGTAAACACTTGACCAATTTAAAAAAAAATAGAAGCACAAATGGGCCCAACAAGGAACCAAATTTAGATAATATATGAAAGCTCTTTTTGTACAACCTTTTCTAATTATAAGACAAGTCCAAAATATTGAAAAATTGAATAAGTTAGAGAGTAAAATATTATAACATCTTAGTCACTTTATCCTAAAATAAATAATTATCAGCCAAATTAGCTAGAAATAAGGCTACAATCACTCCACAATAGTTGGATTAACCTACATAAGTCCAATTGAAATGATCCAAAAGGGGAAATTTGAAGCAATCTAAAACATGATTCAGCATGGTTAAGATTGACAAGACTTAGGCAAATTCAAGCATCCAACCATTCCAAACATGAATCTTCTCCAAACCCAGTGTTTAAATGAAAAACTACCATGTAGACCTAGTTAAAAAAATGAAATATACCAGATTCCAAAACAAAAATAGGGTTCCCATTTTTAGACTAAAATTAGGGTGTGTTGTGAAAGTAACAATAATCACTATTATAGTTATGCAAACCTGAGTTTTAGCTAAGTCATATTTCTCAACACTTTCCCTTTTTATAACATTTATAAAAATATCAAGTTTCTAAATTAGTCATGTGTAATTATTACATAAATTACATATTATGACTTACTTAAATGTTTGTCTTAATTAGGTTATTTCTATTTTAAACTCTAATTTTGATTAAACATATTGGTGAACCTGTTTATTGTTAAAATATTGTAAAACCATAACCATCCATGTTTCCAAGGTTCATTTCCTTATTTTTATTATTTAAAATATTTGTATTAGGGTTTTCATATCTATTAAATTATTTGATCACAACAATCTTTCAAGTTTCTATTTTATATTTTATGAAGTTTAATAAAATTATTTCTAACTTTCTTAGAAGAAATTAGAGACTAAGTGGTACTCAAGTTGAGCATACTCAAATTTATTTTGATAAGGCAAATGAGATGGATAATAATAAGGGTATATCAAGATATTCAAAAAATATTAAATGGTATGAATATGTACTAGTGCATGATAATATTTTAGAGCATGAATACTATAATCAACATAACATTGATTCTCAATATGTGTATCAAGATGTGGTTTCACCTATTAATGATGAAATCTAAACCTTAATAAAGTGAAATATAATAATAATTTTTGACAAATAATCATTTAAAAACCCATGATTATCATAAGATCTCACAAAATCTTTAAAAATAAAAATTAAAGTATTGCTCGATCAACTGAGATTTCTATTGTTATGGGTTCCTTACCTATCTCTGCATCCATAAATATAAATTTTATATCATCATATACTATTAGGTAACTTAATGGTTTCAATAAATCAATATTCCAATCTCTAATCAGTAAATCTTTACACCACCTTTGATTAACACACTTTCTATTCCTAATGTACAATCTCTTATGAAAATAATTGCAACTATGTAAACTAAGGTGTTACATTTGGAATAAGGTGCTTCAAAACCTAATTAGGCACTTGAGTCACAAACTTTACTGCATACATCATTAGCTTAGAATATTTATTCCTATCCTTTATCACTTGGTTTTGTTGCATCTAAACTAATGCATAGGTTACACCATCTCTCACTATTATTAATACAAACTTGAACTTATATACCCTTACCTCTACCAACCTAACTTTGATTTGTTATCCTTGTCCTTCTTTGATGTCATTCTTAACCTTTGTTCTTGGAAACCCTTAACACTGAGTCATTCATTATTTTAACATCATTGTTTGTCTACATGTCCATTCTCCCACTTCTCATTCACTATTATCTCTTCATTAATTTATTCAACAATCATCTCTTCCTCCCTTATTACATACAATCATCACTCACTTTTTTTGGGGTTAACATACTCATTCTTTGATACATGTCCATAGGAAAATTATCTTAATACTAAATTTATATTGTCTTGACTATATTAATGTTATTATGGTAATATCCCTACTCATGCAACTCCTCTTTGATTTCACAACTAATATAGACAACCTTTAAGCACAACTCTATCGTCATTCATTGTCTCCTTTTATTATTGTTTGTTTGTATTAGTTTTTTGACAAATTTCAATAGTATTATCAAATGAAACCTGATATTGAGAATATACAAAGATATTTTCATACCCTTTATTTAAATCCTTTTATCCATAAATTTTCTTATCCAATATCTACTCAGAGATACACTTTCTAGTCTCTCTCTAGACCTTATTAGGTCTCCTTACCCCTATTTTACACATAGTCATTTCAATTCATACTAAACCATATGGTACCAGTATAAAACACTTAAAATATTATAAATCATGACAAAAAATATATATATTATAAATTTTTAATGTATTTTACTAGTGGAGTCTTGAGATATACATGTTTTTATCTTGAAACCCTAACCCATGGTTTGTGATGACTGAGATAGCTTGAGAAGGAAGATTTTTGTGTTTCAATATTCTAAATGTGTTTAAAACTCATATAAGGGTTTAAAATGATCATTAATAACATTACACACATTATAATAGCCTTATTTACCTCCTTGAACAATCTATTAACAACTTTTACAAGTTTTTGAGTTGGATTGTGTGATTGTTCACATTCACCTATAGGTCTTTTGAAGTGATTTCTCACAAAAAAGTATTGAAACAATTATAAAAACATTTAAAGAAAATTAATATCATTTAAATATGTGTGATTAATAATATATATATATAATAAATTCAACCTTCCATAGAGTCCTCTCAACTCATAATGCAACTTTGTCATCTTGAACATAGAATATAGGAAAAACACAGGGTCTATAGAGTTTATTTTTAAAATTTGAGAAAAATCATATTCATTTCATTTAGGGTTAACATATATTCCACATTGAATCTATCCCCATAACTTAATCCAACATAATCATTTACAAGTTCTATATATCCTATCATTCTTTACATGATTCTTGATTCCCTCCAAGAACATTGAGAGGCTCATAACCAACCTAGTTCTTATCACACCTAAATAAATGACTCAAATGTAACTCAAGTATGAAGAAAATTAAAATTAACCCCTTTTAGAAACTACACAAAAATACCACATCATTTAAAACTCCTTCAAACTTGACTAATGACCCAAAACCTTGACAAGAAATTAAAAAATTTAAATTTGCTAAATTGGCAGAAAAATGCCAATTTCAAAATATAAGCTTCCTAAGCACACTTAGACACTTGAAGAAGATTCTAAAGTGTGTGATAAGACTAATAAATCCATTAAAACATCATAGATAAGTTATATGACCACTAAACAACATTGATCACTTCCAAATTAAACAATAAAACATGACTAATATCATCCTTTAAAGGATGCTCCTGCACCATAAACTTACATTTTATGATATAAAAGGTGTCTCCAAGTAAAATTTCAGAGAATTTCATACATTTTTTTATTATGAATCTAATAATAGGTTGTTAACTAAGTTGTTTCTTAGAATTTTAATAGAATATGATCTAAGATGGTTTTACAATTTACCATATCAGTCAATTAAATGTATTCAATTCTTTGAAAAAATTATTCTTTGCACATTTATTAATGAACATAAGTTAAAATATTTCATATGTTTATATATATTATCTTAAACAATAATACATTGATCCTATCAAAAATTATGTATTAAATTATAAGACAATGATATCCAAAATGATGAATCCTATGGTGGATAAGGAATTTCAAGACATATTTAAAAAAAGTTTATTTCCACCACTACATGAATGTATTATGTTTGATAAATTTATATCATTTATTGATTTATAACAAAAAAAATTAGGAGATAGAGTTTAATTTATTGGTGTAGACACCTAAATTCCATATCATTTAGTGTCATTATTAACTTTTGTAAATATCAACACACTAAACCAACCATCAATCCAAGTTTGAATTTTATCCTAATATCATTTCCCTCCTTTTTTCAAATATTTTATTAATCAATATTTCTTAATTTTTCATGCACAAATAATTCCACAAAAATTAATATAATCCATAATTTCTAAGTCACCAAACATCTCCCACATTTATTTCAATCAAGCGTTAAGTCATCCAACCATTTCCTTAACTTCCTCAACTAGTTATTAAGTAATCATTGAACCTTTCAACAAACATGGTGAGTCATATATCTATATTTACTCATTCATGAGATAATTTCAACTACCAACTTACCCCTTATTTATTAAACACATGAGGAATTGATCACTTCCAGATGAATGAGAACTCAAATCTAACTATCCAAAATTAACATAATCTAATAAATCCATATTTTCCCTAGTTGTCCATCTTCTCACCCAAAAGCCTATAAATTGAAGTGTCATCCTTTATTTCCAAAAAAAATCATCAAACTATCTAGGTGTTATCAAATTTACCTTGGGCATCTATTTGAGAATCACCAAATCATGTGCTTACACTATTAAAATTTCCTTTACATTGGACATTAAATTGAGCAACCACATACCTACTTGCAAGATAAAATTGAAGTCAATTAAAGGAGAAAGAATTCAATTTTGATGGTAATATGGAAGGTAAATTAACTATTTGTCTTATTATTTCATTGAAGTTCTATCTATGGTTTTAGAATAGGAAGTTGATTGTATATTTGGTTTCTTAGTATTAAGTTCTAATTTATATTTATCACACTCTTGGATGTTTGGTGGGACCTTCCAGATATTTTTCAGCATAGATGTTGTTTATTGAGTTTTTTAGATATTTTAAAATCTTGTTTAAGTACATAACAACTATATTCTTTGGCTAAAAAATTTCCTTATTATTTTAAGAGTAGTTTTTCATTTTTTTTATTTTTTACAGCTTTAGTAAAATAAGGGAACCATTTTGTAAAATAGAGAAATTTTTTTGGATAATATTAAAACCATAATAAGGTGGAGAAATCATAGCATATTAGTTTTGGACTTTTATCTTCCTATTTTTCAGTTCTTTCTATTTTTCTATTTTTATGTTTCTATTTTCCCTTTTTCTTGTTTCTATCTTTTTTAGAGAAAAAAAATCATATCATAAAATTATAAAAACTTTATGAAGTTAGATTATTTTATTATGATCTTTGATGAAATTGTGATAAACTTTAGTGGTTTCACTCTGAGTTTCATTGAATTTGTCAAGTTTTTATTTTTATTTTACATGTTTTTATTTTTATTTTTTGGTTGATTAAAAAAATTATCATTTTATGTAGCAAACAATTTCCTTTTTTAGTGAATTTTTTACAAATTATTTGTCTTTTCTATTTGTCATCTTTTTTATTTTATTTTTAGCTAACTTTCAATCTTTCACTTGTCAAAGCCATTATACAAAAATTACTAATGGTTTTGTGTAGGAACACAAGCCAAAGAATTTAAGAAAAGGTAAGTCAAATTCAATTTTCACTTTCATCATTTTGATTATTTCAAGTTTTTTCTTAATTGGTTAATTAATTGTTTCTATTTTATGAAAACTTGTTTGTGTGTGTTATAATAAGTTGTGTATGATATTTAATCATGTTAGGTTGGTGTTGATTCTTGAAAATAAAAATAAAAAACTTATTATAACATTTTATATCCTAAGAATTGAATTAAATTATGCATTTTCCTTTCACTACATTGGTGGTGATTCTTGAAAATCATAAATAATCTGAGTCTTTTCATTTATTTTTATTTATAGGGGCTCTTTTGACCATGGATTTCACCACCATACGGTTGGCCAAACCCTATGTATTATGGGGTATATAGATTGAATCTTAATTTTTTCAATTTCCTAAGAGTCTATTCATTTTAAACACACCATGATATGACAAGGTTTCATCCTTCACTAATTAGGGTATTAATAACAACATTGAAGTCTAATTTTTCAGTGGAACTCTATTGAAATCCTAAATATGGAGTAGGCACATAGGAACCAGTCCCTTTTGTGTATCCCATTAATCAAATTCTTCCATGGTCTGGGCCTCATTGTATTGAAAATTATATAAACAAACCCCCTAGTTAAACTTATGAAAATTGTAAGTCTTAATAATCCATTCAACCATTTGAATTATGGTGCACCTAAGAGGAACACATCACCTAGGGATGGTACTCTTAACATACTCTTTAAATCAATCTTAGCGGGCTATGGGTTTGGAACTACCTCCATAATAGTTACTCTAAAATATCGGGATGACACTATTTAATAGGAAAGCAAGTATACATGAGATCCCATAAGTCACTCAAGACTCTTGTCTATTTTTATCTTTTTAATGTGGCTTGCATACTTTATGTCTAATTATAACTTCTTTTTTTCAACTTTGATTTAATCTCATTATGAAAAACCTGTAATTGAAATTTGTATTATGTGTTGAAAACCAAGGTTTGAAAATCTAATTTCTTTGTTCTCAAAATAATAACCTTGTATTTCAATTTAATGAAAATTCAGTCCAAAGAAACCAATTCTAAAAAAATTGAGTATCTTAAAAAATAATTATATTTTTAGTTTGGATTCAAAAAAAATTTGAGTCAAGAACATAAAATTTAATTCATGTCTCCAATCACTGGACATTAATTCTACTTAAACAATCCTCAGTATAATCCAAATATATAAGAGGCCTTTGGAAATGACCCTTTCCATTTTAGGAATCAAGAAGAAGATGTTGAGGTAAATGATAATGATAATCTACCTTTATAATATGAATATGAATTTGATGTTATTCTACCTAAAGTTAATGATTACCTTTGAGTAAATAAAAAACATTCCTTTTACACCTTCTAGAGTTAGGAACTATGTTCCCACATAAATTTGATTACCTTTGGATTTACCTCACCTCATTGATAAGAGGAACAAAAGCCATCCTAAATAAGATCGAACCCACCTAGCACATTTATGTGCAAATATAAGGCATTTATAGTCATCCAATGAAAATAATGAAAAATTTTCCTGTGCCTATGTGGATAAGGGAAAATAAGTTCTAGACAACACATCATAGCAAAGTCATCTCTTTACCAAAGTAGAACAAATCCAAAGGTTAATAATATCTAATATTCAATCCAACCTATAAAATAAACCTTCAAATAAAAAATTAACAAATCCAAAATCCAAAAACCAATTAGGTTATCCTAATAATAATTCAAAAAATTTGGATTTAGGATCCTCTCGAATAAATTTAAATCTAAATCAAAACTAATCATAATATTCACCACTCAAAGATATAACATTTGTATAAGAATGGAAAGCCATGAAGGATAAAATCTAAGGAATTAAAGATGTAATTTGTTCTAAGGATTTAAATATGTAATTCGTTCCCAAATTAAAACTATGTCCATATTTGTTTGACATAAACATGATGGAGGTACCTTTTCCTATTAATTTTGAACCTCAAAAAATTAATAAGTACAAAGGAAAAGGTGATCTTAGGGATCGTATTTAATAGTTTTATATGGCTTGTCAAGAGGTCACTTATAGTGATAACTATGTACTTAGACTCTTTACATGTAGCTTAGGAGGTCAAGCCTTATTATCCTTCTTACATATACCTAAGGGTTAAATCACTACTTTCACATATCTTTTTGAGAGGTTTATGTAACACTTTTCTTATAATGTTTAACATTATTAACTATGATAGACCTATGAAACATCATAGAATGTAGTGGGGATAGATTATCCTCTTTCTTGAAAATATGACATTCAATTTCAAGTCGGTTTTTATGGTCACTTCTTGAAAAATAAATCATTAAATTTTTCACAAACAATCTCAATCTTAAAATGGCCTTTAAACTTTAACTTCATTGTGCCACTTCTTTTGATTAAATAATTTAAACGTAAGTTCATATTGAAATATAACTTTTTTCCAAATGCATCATTATTTATTAAATAAATACAATCAAACCAAGTTCAAAATTATAGACTCAAGTTTTCCAGTAAGAATAAGAACATGGTAGGTGATGGTGTGACCAATGTCAAACAAGTCTAAAATGTCCAACCTATCAACAAAATTAGTGTATATATCAGCCCACCAAGATAAGACTATAGGAAAAGGACTTATGCCTCCTTGGAAAAACCACTTGTAGTAGTATTTTGTAAGTTGGTAGTTGTTAATATGATCCAATTTCCAAACACAAAACCTTTCGATGAACGTACTCCAAAACTCAAATGTTATAGAGAAAATGAATATTGTGAATACCATAAGATCAAAATACATTCCAAAAATCTACGTATAACACTTAAAAAATATTTTCAAGACTTTATTTGTCATGGTGACATAGAAGTATAGAATCATGTGTCTAAATCTAATAATTAAAATTTAGGGATATATTATGATCCCTTATTGAAATATGAGTAAATTCATATAAAAGAAACCTAAGTTCAAAACCAAGCCAATAATGTCAATCAAAAAATTCATATATTTTATTACATTATCAATCATATAGATAATCATGTTTCCATCATTAATATCAAATCTTAAGATTTCCCTGTCACCATGAGGCACACAAAAAGTGTTCATTTACCCACCTTTTTAGGTAAGTATAATATCATTGAACAAATTGAGAAAACACCAACCCAAATATATATTTTGGACCTTCTCAAGACATCCACTACATACAAGTACTTTATGTACAAAACATTACAAGAGTCAAAAGTCCCAAATAATATTAATCCATCCAACTTCCAAGCACCTATAGAAAATTTGTCCTCTAATAATCAAGTGACTTTTGACCATACTGATATTTCTCCCATTGGTTCATCCCATAACTTTCCATTGTATATTGAAGTCATTATCTCCAAACATATATTAAAATGTATGTGTATATATAATGGGTATAGCTTAAATATATGTACATTCAGTTTTATTAAACATTTGAGACATTCAATAATAGCACTAGAACCCAACACTATCACTATAAAAGCCTATGATAATTAGAATGACAGTTAGTTGGGACTATATATATTCCACTTATTATGTGGCTTGTTATAAAATATAAAATAATACATGTCCCATATCTAGATCTACCATACAAATTTATCCTTGGTTGTCCATGGATCCATTTCATGAATGCCATTCCATCTACCATCCACTAGAATCTCAAGTTTTACCACTTTCATATGCAAATTATTATTCCTGGTGATACTCAACCTTTTCAATATGGAAAACTATTTAAATATGATACATAAATGTTGATTATCTTCTAGATACTAAAAATACTTATGAAACTAATGAGGAATCACCAAAATTATCAAACTACATCCATCTAGATGATCTAACTTCTACATCTACAAACCAACCATCTACATCTTAAAGTCAATAATCCACGTCCAAGTCCAAAAATCCATTCCCTAAATCCAAATTTATCATTATGGATAAAGGTATGACAGAGTATGAAATCCATGATGCCCACTATTTAGGTAAAATCCACATGTCTCCCAATAACCATGGTAGGCCCCATCATAGGAAGAAAATACAAGTAGTCTGATGGTTTGGCAAAAAATATTTCATTAAAGGTATATTTGTTTATAAATAATAGATTAAATAATTCAATCCTTATTGGATTTATTATGATGATTTTTCCACATGTTTTAAAAATAACCAATATCCCATACCCAAAGTTATTATGTGAAACATTATGAATTATAAGGGAAAAGGCCTTAGTCTTCATGAACAAGGGATTGTGGAACCTATAATTCCTAAAACAAATGAATATTTTTGAGGTATTATATTTAAACCACCTAGTGTGAGCCTATATGATTACAATAATGATTCTTATAGAACATATGCATAGTCCTCCTTCGATGCCAAAATAAGTTCTTATCATAGCCATTATAAATATATTTCAGCCACAAACCTTTGCCATGACACAACCATTTTGACCCTTGAGCTCAAATATCCACAACTTATGACCTGGGACCAATAAAATACAACCTCACTTTACCATTTTCAAATTTATAAGGTTATATATGAATTCATGAGAGTTAGAGATGACACTTTAGTAGGGGGTCATAAGAAAGAGTTTTCAATCCACTTAGACAATGAACATACATTGGGGATCATATAGACTCGAATCATCCAAAAAATAATAATATACTTGAAATTAAGTCCTGTATAGAAATATTAGATGTGAAACTCAAAATCAATAATACATTGATGAGGAACTTAATCTTCCTCCCCCTCCTACAAAGTCTCAAGAAGAGTCCACATTGTTGATTAAAAATTTTATTGATGTAAATATTAGAACCAATGAAGAACCTAAAATTGTGAAGCTTTACATTTCTATTGATCCTAAAGAACAATCAATATTAACACTCCTCTAATAATTTTTAGATGTGTTTACTTTTTCATATATAGATATGTTTGGGTTGTACCCATCACTTATAGTCTACCACCTTGTTGTTTACAAGGATGCTAAACCTATTGAATAAAAATGCATCCTAAGGTGGCTCTACTTGTAAAGGAGGAATTATAAAATTAGTTGGAAGTCATCTTCATTTGACCCATATATTATTTAGAGTGGATTTATAACATAGTACAAGTTAGAAAAATCCAACAACAATTAGAGTTTACACATATTTTTGAGATATTAGTAAGGCTTGTATGAAATATGGATTTCCATTTCCAAAATATTGACATTATTTTAGAATATACATAAGGTAATGAAATTTTTTCATTGATGCCAAATCAAAATTACAAATGAAGACCAACACAAAAAAACATTCATCACATCTTGGGGCAGATTTGGTTACCAAGTCATGTTATTTGGTCTAAGAAATGTCAGAGCCACATATAGAGATGCTATGACAGTCATTTTTCATGACATGCTTGATGATATTTTTGAATATTATATTATAAATGTTGACTACAATGTTTTTTGATTGTATGTTTAGTAAACCTTTATTTTTATATATTTTAGGTACACAACAAACATTGGAGTCACTATTGGCACAACATGATAAACATGGGATAGAAATATTAGTGTACTATTTGAGTATTAATTTGGTATCCTATGAATTAAACTAATTTTTAATTAAAAAATCATGTCTCATAATTATTTTTTCTTCTAAAAAAATTTTCCATTACATGTTTAATACTTAAACTAAAATCATTGAAAAAGCCAATCCACTTAAATACCTCCTTAAAAAATAATATGTAACAGGGAGAATGATTGAGTCAATTATGTTATTAAGTGAGTTTTATATTGAGTATGTTAATCAAAATGCCATAAAAGGGAAAATTCTTGTAGACACATTAGGAGATCTGCCATTAATTGATATATAACCGTTAACAATAAAACTTTATAATAAGCATATTTCATCCTTGGATGAATCAACATAGTGACAACTATATTTTTATGGAACCTTCACCATCCATGGCTCAAGGGTAGTAATTTTTCTCATCAATCCATAAGGTGATCATATCCTAAAATCATTTTGAATAGTATTTCCTTGTAACAATAACATAATAGAGTATCAGGGCCGTATTTCTATTCTAAAACTAGTTATTTAGTGGGGTATCCAACATATCTTATTTTATAATGATTCACAACTTATTGTCAAACAAGTTAATAATAAACACCAAGAAAAATATGATAAGATTATTCCTTATAAAATAATGGTGGATAGATAGAAGTAATATTTCAAGTACATAAAATTTGAGTGCATTCCTCATATGAATAATAGAATAACTAAAGTTATGTCAATAATCAGTTCCTTTCTTGACATCCATACAAATAGGTCATGGTCAATTATTTATTGATAAATTAATGTTTCCAACTTATGATGTTCCTCAATACAAATTAGGATGTGAAATTGTTTGTTTGGATTCCCATTGGTACCAAGATATTTAACCATACCTTCATGACACCATTATCCCTCCAAACATGTCTCATAACCATATGAAATTAGTCATCTAATGTGCTTCTCAATTCAAAATACTTGGCAATAGCTTATACCATAGAGGCCATAATGGAAATTTGGTGTGATTTCTCAACTCTGATGATGTGACCTTAGTTACTAAATAAGTTCATGATGGTATTTGTGGTGCACACACAAGTGGAATTGTCCTTACTAAGAATCTTCTTAGAATAAGATATTATTGATAGATGATGGAAATTGATTCTTGTTAATATTTTAAAAAGTGTGTCCCATGTCAAAAACATTATGATATTATCCATATTCCATTCCAAGCACTGAAGCCCATTTCCATGACATGGCCCTTTTTTCACATGAGCATCAGATCTCATTGGTAAAATTAATCCCAAATCTTTTGACTTCCACAAGAACATAATTACCACCACTAAATTCTTCACCAAGTGGGTGGAGGCCATCCTCCTCACCTATATAATAGGCAAACATATCAATAAGTTTATCTTGAATAATATCATTTTCCATTATGGTATTCAATCCACCATCATTTATTATAATGGTAAGTATTTCAAGAATAAAAATGTAAAACACTTTGGCTAAACATATCAATTTAAGCATGAATGGTCTACACCATATTATCCCCAAGGAAACAACAAACAAATGTATGTAATAAAACATTCTTAAGATCCTTAAATGAGTTGTCAATGATGTTATCAATGATGGAATTTACAAATTTATCCTACTCTATGGGCTTACCATATAAACATATGAACACCTAAGGGGGAAACCCTATATTTAATTATCTATGACATTGAGTCTTTCTCACCAATTGAAATTTATCTTCCTTCATTGCACATCTACTTACAAAACTTATTCGATGATGAAGAATATTTCACCTCATGACCACATGAGCTTGACCTCTTAGATGAGAAATGACTTCATTCCCTAGATCACTTTCAATCATATCAAAACCACCTCCATCATAGTTATAAAAAAATAGTCTTTGAAGTTGGAGATCTCATTCTAAATGAAAATTAGTGGAATACAAAACTTGATAGTGAAAACATAGAAAAAATTGAACTTCAATGGTTAGGTCCTTATTTTTTCATTGCTAATAACAAATATGGTGCTTATAAAATGGATACCAAAGATGGTGAAGATATTCATGAGCTAATGACCATAATGAATATAAATCTCTTCCATGCCTAAATCACTATAGTTTTATTGCATTAAAAAAAATATATCCAACAATTAAAACCATTCTTATGTTGTTTTGGGCAAGTACCATGGTGAAAACCAATTGTTGGTGTCATGTGTAAACCATTGTATATATGCACACTTACTACTTGGGGGAATATCTAAATTCATACCACCCATTCCTACATATATCTCATTGTATATATCCCTTTTCCATTTTATCCATGTGACTTGTGTCATGTTGGTCTAGGGTTTGATCTTAGTGGTCATGTGAATAAAACTTTGACACATGTTTCTAAAAATCTTATATATATAATTCCATGTCATAATACTTGGATCAAAACTCATCCATCCATAATAAAATCTACATTCCTTTATTTTTCAACATCTATAATTCCTTTATATACATATCTTAGTTATCCATCCAAAAAAATAGAAAAAATCACATCCTTAGTTTCAGCACCCTTGTCATACCTTATGTCGATTACACTTCACAAGGTTATCATTATCAAAACTATCATATGCCAAAGAGTTTATATTCTAAAGGAAATAAAAACAAAAATATTTGTTTCACTTTTTTATACATCTATTTACTTCTTTACTTTTCTATAAAATTTTTTCCAAGTTTAAACATCGATTTCCTTCCTTATTTGTATAGTTTCTTACTTATTTTATTTCTTGTATAACTCCTTACTTGTTTTAATTGATTTATTTTATCATTTGTTTTATATTTTATTCATTGTTTCTTTGATCCAAATTTCTCTACAAATGATGTTATTATGATCTTCCATATCATTATGCATTATATTTTATACTTATGAATATCTCAATCCCTACGCATATTACAGAATAGCCATAATGGATTTTCAATATTATTGGTGCTTACTATCATGTAAAATATAAAAAATAAGGATTCTCAAATAATGTTAACAATCATGTTGGAAATTAAGTCGTAACTCCATGCAAATCCTACAAAAATTAGATATTAACCCATCTCATTTTAATAAACACATTTTCACATCCATTTTTTATAATAATGCTAAAAAAAACTAACCTCTGAAATTTCAAATGCATAAGAGACAATTGAATAACATGTACATCCATCTGTCCATCTACACATTTACATATACCATAATAAAACATCCATAAAACATAAATCATCATAATATCCATACACAATCACATGTCAAAATGAATCATCTATATTTATATATTCATGTCCATGAATACATCTCATAATCTAATGTATATCTCAAAATGAATGTGTATCATATAATCATATAGCTCTTTTTATATCCCTATAAAGGGGGTGATCTCATCCATGGAAACTATGGTGTACTCCATAGAGGACCCATGATGTGCTAAGATGGATAACCCACATATCACTCTAATACCCTTGCTGGTATTGTCTACGCCACTGATCCTACTTTACTACCAATAAAATACTATATAGATGATGGTGCTCATTGATCTATTGGTATCACTAGATCATAGAGGATCTAGTATTATGATTCTTGTTCCATCTCCCTCATAATGTTTGATAGACCTTTAGCTAGCCTGGTGACATCAATAGCTCTCTAACTCTCTATAGATCACTATATGGTGAATCTTGTTCTCTATGATATATCTAATCAATTCATGTTTCATCATCTATTTGAGTACCCAAATAAAATGTCACCAATTCCTTCTCCCTCATCATAACCTTAGGTATCATCAGTTCTACCTTTGCCTATAATGTGGCTATATTTATAGCTCTAGAGGCTTCTTAACCCTCTATATCTACCCCATCTCCCTCGAAGATAAATATCTCTTCTCTATATCCATTTCCATAATATATTACCTAACTTATCAATCAAGGAATCATACTCTACCATCCATATTGGCCCTGATGGCCCCACAACATCACATCTAATTATATGACTCTCTAGTGATGGATACATCAACATGTCATCCTAATGTCCTTCCTCTTCATTGTAAATAATAATCATATAAGTGGATACCCCAACATCATCAACCTATATATACTCACTCATATCAAAAAACCACCAAACTAACAAAATTTATAAACCTCATGACCAAACTGACTATTGTTTTCCATAAGAAAATTGCTAGTTTCAATGTCAAAACCACCATTTGGAAAATAATTAATTAATTACAACTAAGAATATCTAGAATATATGATACCTAAATTCAAAAAAACAATTAAAAAACATCACTTAATGGATCACCACTCACCTCACACCTCTAGTAGTATCAAACTCACTCATTCCAATGACAATCAATTGGAATGCATTCCATCTTTCCTCTATCACCTATTACATTCTAAATCACAATTAAAATCCTAAGTGGTAAATCAAACAAATGAATTTAAAAATACCCCATACCCTTATTTATTTACCCACCCCATTAAAAAATTTCACCCCACTTTATTTTTTTATCTTGTTTTGTGAACCTTTTATCTCATTTAAACTTCATATTATATGTCCCATTAATTAGAATTATTTATTTATTTATTTTTAACTTATAAAAAAAATTAGTAAATTTAATCACAAAACATTAGAAAATATATGTATATTTTAACAAATCTTATCTTATCAACATAAATCATTCCCAAATATGCTTTTATGTAACTATCTGCAAGGGGAGGGGGATGGAGGTGGAATTCAAGCATGTGACTTATTTTGGAAAATATTATTTATCCAATTTGTTCCCTAGCAACTATCTGATAAGGGGAAATAATTTTCCATATGCCTATGAATCATTCAAAACCTTTATCAATAATGGTACTTCCATTTATTATGATATCAAATACATTATTATCAATGTAACCTTCATTCATTCATTTAGAGTGTTCACATGCATCAATTCTTCCCGCATGACTACTTGAGGGGGCATCATTCATAATATTTAGAGACTCATGGGCCATCACATTTATACATCCATTTCCACTTTGTTTTTATTTATTTATTTTAAAATTAATTACCTATTCTAGTTTCAACACCCTTTCAAAGAGGGGAAAATTTAGACACCTAAATTATGTCACATTTAGTTTTGTAATTAACTTTGATAATATTGACACACTAGCCCAACCATCATTCCAAATTTAAATTTTATCTTAACATAATTTCCTTCCATTTTTAAAATAGTTATTTAATAAATATTACTTAATTATTCATTAAAACATAATTCCATAAAACTAATAAAATATGGAATTTATAAGTCACCAAACATCTTCTACATTTATCTCAATCAAGCGTTAAGTCATCCAACCATTTCGTTAACTTCCTCAACCAATTATTGAGTCACCATTAAACCTTTAAATCAGCATGGTGAGTCATCTAACTACTTTTAATCATTCATGAGAAACTTTCAAGTACCAATTTACTTCCCCCTGATATCTCAAACACATAAATAATTGGTCTCTTTCATATGGATGAGGACTCAAATTTGAATATAAAAATTTAATGTAACCCAATAAATCTAGATTTTTCTCAAACATCTATCTTCTCACCTAAAAGCCTATAAATTTAAGTTCCATCCTCCATTAAAAAAAAAAAAAAAAAAACACATCATCAAGTTATCAAAATTACTTGGTTCATCCTTTTGATAATCATAAAATCACATCCTTATGCAACTAAAATTTCCCTTACATTGGAGATTAAATTGAGCAATCACATACCTACTTGAAATAGAAAATCAAAGTCAATCAAAGGATAAGGCATTCAATTTTGTTGGTAAGATATAATTTAAATTACTTATTTGTCTTTGTTATTTCATTGAAGCTCTATCTGAGGTTTTAACATGGTATTTAGAATAGGAAATTGATTATTTATTTTGTTTCTTAGTATTAATTTTTAATTCACAGCTATCATAGTTGGAAATGATTAAGCTAAATTATGTAACCACCCTATATTTTACTTGTAATACCAAAAATCTAGGTAAGCCACCATATAAGGTAAATCCAAGTGAAAATAATAGTGATCAAAAGATAATAGTGAAAGTAATTTCAGATCCTAGTCCACATATGGTGTTATCTACTTCTCTAAGGAGATAATTTACCAACTCATCAGAAGATCCTTACAAGGTGCTACAAAATTTATTGGAATGTTACCTCGTATCACTCCCTCCCATTAAATAGTTTTATGTGATTAAATCTCTTCCAAAATGATTTCATCAAAATGCTATTTATGATTTAATAGAGAACTAGGTCATACTACCATCAAATTCACCAATTTGCGACATAAGATACAAGATTTAATATATGAGAACATCATTGATGTAGGTACATCTATTGATAGTACAAAGGCACAACCAAGTTAGAGTACAAAAATAAATACATTCATTGATACTTTCCCTAAGCATACAAGTCAAGGAAAAATAGATAAATTTGAATTGAATTACACATATAATGCACACCCTCCATTAGCTTCTTATCATAATCATATGAAGGCACATGATCCTTTGAATGTAATTATTGGTACATATTGTGTTTTAGTGGAATTTATACTAATTATCACATTTATAGGACATGATATAGTTGATGATGAATTTTATTTTCATTCTTTGTTCATTCGAGATTACATTGATCATCAACCTATGTAGAGTGTCATAGTTATGGTTTACGTGTGAATATATTCACTATCACACTTATTTCACAATTGGGATACATAGATAAGGATATACTCCATACAATAATAATAATAATAAATGGATTAAATGACCATGTTCAAATTCTTATTGGTTAGATCACATTACTATTATAGGTTAGTCTAGTACATCTGGCCACCAAGTTTATAGTAGTACCCAGTGTAGAATCTTTGATATGTTATTGAGATGTCCTTAGACTCAAAAACATTGTGTAGTAGATTTTATAGTAAACTTGTGCTTGAAATATATTTTTGATAATGAGTTTATCACATTTCATGGTATTCCATATGAACACCCCCTCCAATAAAAGGTTATTTTTATTAAACAATAAAAACCTCTTGAAAAAATTCAAAAGGTTCAACCTCTTAAGAGAATTCAAAAGTGTTGGATAATTAATATTAAATTGGGTCCTTCCTAGGTTTATATAGGCTTTTCTCAAGTCTTATTTATATATACATTTATTATATTTGTAAATACATTTTATTTTTACCTTTATGAGGTGTCACTCAGCTCCTTAATCCACTTATTAAATTTAGAGTTACTTGTAACTCTCCTTCTTCCACATGGCACACACCTCCCTTCACTTTTTAAGGGACTAGGCCACAAGTGGCACATAATTAGGAGGATTTTAAGGTAATAATGGGATTCTATGTAACTCCTATTTTCCTCCTCTAGCTCTCTAAAAGATCCCTTTGTCTCATCTTTTTCTCACTAGAATCTCACAGCTTTCTTTTTTCTTCTCTTGTGCTATTGCTTCAATCTAGTACTTGTGGAAATTTTGGTAGCAAGTATTCTAATAAAATCACATGGATTTTTCTCTGATACGTTCAGTTTACCACTTTAAAATCTTGTCTCAATTTATGATTTTTTCCTTGAGAGGTAACTTATCTTCTTTATTATTTTTATTTCTACACTTTCAACATTATTGATAAACGTTCTTGGCATAAATCCTTTCAATATAATCAAAAACTATTCTTATGGTGCTTTTGGCAAGTACCATGGTGAAAACCATCTTTTGGCACCATGTGTAAACCATTATCTATAGTCACACTTGATAATTAGGGAATATCTAAATTCATACCATCTAATCCTTTGTAAATCCCATTGTATATATCCCCTTTCCATTTTATCCTTGCCACTTGTGCCATGTTGGTCTAGGGTTTGATCTTGGTAGTCATGTGAATAAAACTATGACTCATGGTTATAAACATATTGTATATATGAGTTCCATGTCAAAATCCTTGGATCACCACTCATCCATCCATAATAAAATATACCTTCCTTTCTATTCCAACATCTATAATTCCTTTATTTACATATCTTATTTATCCATTTGATAAAACAAAAAACGCATGCCCTTCGCTTTAGCACCCTTGTCATACCTTATGCAGATTATACTTTACAAGGTTATCGTTATTAAAAATATCATATGCCAAAGAATTTATAATCTAAAGGACATAAAACAAAAATAGTTGTTTCACTTTTTAATGCATCTATCTACTTCTTTAATTTTTCTGTAAAGTTGTTTTCCATATTTAAACATCAATTTCTTTTATTATTTGTATAGTTGCTTACTTATTTTCTTGTTTGTACAACTCCTTACTTGTTTTAATTGATTTATTTTATCATTTTTTTTTATTTTATTCATTTTTATTTGTGACAAGTTTATTTTTGTATTACAAATGATGTTACTATGATCTTTCATATCATTATGCATTATGTCTTAAACTTATAAATATTTTAGTCCTTATGCTTATTACACAATAGCCATAATGGATTTTCAATATTATTGGTGCATACTATCATGTGAAATATAAAAATAATGATGATCAAATAATGTTCACAATTGTGTTATAAATCATGTCATAACTGCGTTCAAAGCCTATGAAAAGTAGATATTAACCCATCTCATTTTCACAAACACATTTTCACATCCATTTTTTATAATAATACTAACAAAAAAACTAACCTGTCAGATTTTAAATGCATAAGAGACAATTGAATAACATTTATATCCATTTGTCCATCTACACATTTACATATACCATAATAAAACATCCATAAAACATAAATCATGATCGTATCCATACATAATCACGTGCCAACATGAATCATTATATATATATATATATATATATATATATCACATGTCCATGAATACATCTCATAATCTAATGTACATCTCAAAAAATGCATGCATATCATATAATCATATAGTTCTTTTTATGTCCCTACAAAGGGGGTGATTTTATCCATGGAAGCTATGGTGTACTACATGGAGGACCCATGATGTGCTAAGATGGATGACCCACATATCACTCTGATTCCCTTACTTATGTTGTTTAGGCCATTGATCCTACTTTACTACCACTCAAATACTATACAAATGATCATGCTCATTGATCTAGTGGTATCACTAGCTCATAGAGGATCTAGTAGTATGATTCTTGCTTCATCTCCCTTATAATGTTTTATATACCTTTAGCTATCCTGATGACATTAATAGCTTTCTAACTCTCTATAGCTCACTATGTGGTGCATCTTGTTCTCTATGATATCTCTAAGTAATCCATGTCTCATCTTCTATTTGAGTACCCAAATAATATGTCACTAATCCTTCCTCCCTCATCATAAATTTAGCTATCATTAGTTCTACCTCTACCAATAATGTGGTTATCTTTATAGTTCTAAAGGCTCCCTAGCCCTCTCAATCTAGCCCATATCCCTTTAGGCCAACTATCTCTATATCCATTTCACTGATTTCTTACCTAAATTATTAATCAGGGCATCATACTTTGCCAACCGTATTGGCCTTGATGGCCCCACCCCCATCATATCTAGTTGTATGACTCACTAGTGATGGATACATCAACATATCCTCTACACATACTTCCTCCTCATTATCAATAATAATCATAAAATTGGATTCTCCAACATCATCAACCTATATATCCTCACTCATATAAAAAAACCACCATACTAATAAAATTTCTAAACCTCATGACCAAATTGACTATTATTTTCTATGAAATTTCCAATTTTAATGTCAAAACCACCATTTAGAAAATAATGAATTCATCATAACTAACATCATCTAGCATTTATGATGCCTAAATTCAAAAACATCACTTACTAGATTGCCACTCCCCTCATGCCTCTAGTAGTATCAAACTCACTTGCTCCAGTGACGATCAATTGGAATGCATTCTATCTTTTATCTATCACCTCATGCATTCTAAAACATAATGAAAATCCTTGGTGGTAAATCAAATAAATGAATTTAAAAATACCCCATACCCCTATTTATTTACCCACCCCATTAAAAAAATTCACCCCACTTAATGTTTATATCTTGTTTTGTGAGCCTTTTATCTCATTCAAACTTCAAATTATACATCCCATTATTCAGAATAATTTATTTATTTATTTTTAACTTGTAACTCAATTTCATAAATTCAATCACAAAAAGTGTGTAACTTATTTTGGGAAATATCATTTCTCCAATCTATTCCCTAACAACTATCTGATCAGGGAAAATCATTTTGCATATGCCTATAAATCATGTAAACAGTTTATCAATAATGATACTTTTATTTATTATGATATCAAATACATTATTTTCAATGTAACCTTCATTCATTTAAAGTGATCACATGCATCCATTCTCCCCACATGACTGCTTGAGGGGGTATCATTCGTAATCATTTAGAGACACCTGGGGCATCATCTTTATATATTTGTTTCCACTTTTTTTTTTCTTTGAAAATGCATTACTTCTTTTAATTTCAATACCCTTTCAAAGAGGGAAAAATTTAGACACCTAAATTATCTCACATTTAGTGTCATAATTAACTTTGATAAATGTTGACACACTAACCCAACCATCATTCCAAGTTTAAATTTTATCTTAACATAATTTCCTCACCTTTTTAAAATAATTATTTAATTAATTATCCATGCAAACATAATTCCACGTAACTAATAAAATATGGAATTTATAAGTCACCAAACATCTTTTACATTTATCTCAATCAAGAATTGAGTCATCCAACCATTTTCTTAACTTCTTCAACCAATTATTGAGTCATCATTGAACCTTTAAATCAATATGGTGAGTCATCTAACTACTTTGAATCATTCATGATAAAATTTCAACTACCAACTTACTTCCCCCCGATATCTCAAACACATGAATAATTGGTCTCTTTCACATAGATGAGGACTCAAATTTGACTATAAAAAATCAATGTAACCCAATAAATCTATATTTTTCCTAGACATCCATCTTCTCACCTAATAACCTATAAATTGAAGTTCCATCCTCCATTATTAAAAAAATGTTATCAAGCTATCAAAATTACCTTGTTCATCCTTTTGATAATCATAAAATCACATCCTTATATAGCTAAAATTTCCTTTTCATTGGAGATTAAATTGAGAAATCACATACCTACTTGAAATAAAAAATTGAAGTCAATCAAAGGATAAGGCATTCAATTTTTTTGATAAGATAGAATTTAAATTACTTATTTGTCCTTGTTATTTCATTGAATATCTATTTGAGGTTTTAAAATAGTATTTAGAATAGGAATTTGATTTTTTATTTTATTTATTAGTATTAAGTTCTAATTTATATCTATCATAGGTGGAAATGATTAAGCTAAATTATGTAACCAACTTAATTTTTACTTATTATAAAAAAAATCTAAGTAAGCCACCACATAGGGTGAATCTAAGTGAAAATAAGAGTGATCAAAAGATAATAGTGAAATTAATTCAAATCCTACTCCTTATATGGTGTTATCCACTTCTCTAAGGAGATAATTTACCAACTCACCAGAAGATCCTTATAAGGTTTTACAAAATTTATTGGAATGTTACTTCATATCACTCCTCATTAAATATTTTGATGTGATTAAATCTCTTCCAAAAGGATTTCATCAAAATTATTTTTGTGATTTAATCAAGAACTAGGTCATATTACCATCAAATGCACCAATTTGAAACATAAGATACAAGATTTGATAGATGATAAGATCATTGATGTGGTTATATATTTTAATATTACAAAGGCACAACAAAGTGAGAGTATAAAAATAAAGATATTCATTGATACTTTACCTAAGCATACAAATCAATAAAAAACAAGTAAATTTGAAGTGAATTACACATTTAATGCACACCCTCCATTAACTTCTTATCATACTCATATGAAGGCACACGATCCTTTGAATGTAATTATTGGTATATAAGTCAAATATTTTTTGTAAACCTCTGTGACTACTTAGCCATTCATTTACTTTGGTAGTTTTAATATACTTATGTGTCTTATTTATATTCGAAAAAAAATTAGACTTATTCTTACATGGAATTATGATATATCTTGTTTATTTTCATAATGCATATCTGAGTATTAATCAGTAAAAATAAAAGTTTTTTTTAATTTCAGCCTCTAAAAATTGGCATTATTATTTACTTGTAAAACTTTTTGCCTTTCTCTTCTTCCTAGAATGGCTTCATTATTTTTCTTCCTAATTTCACTTGGATGATTTCTTCTTGTTACATGATTTGTTATATGATTTCACTCTACTATGCATAATGATCAACTAATAGTGTTATTTATCTTTGTGCTATTGTGATGCCTTTTTTAGTTCTCTTTTATCTTAACATCTAGATTTTTGGCCATTTTTAGTTCCTTTGTCTCTTTCCTTTGCCATTTTTGTGTTGAAATAGTTGTAAGTGTTTAAATCAGATTAGAACCAACCCATTTTTTTTACATAATCTCACATTATTATTTTTTAAAGGTTAAATCTTTTTTAGATTTTTTAATATTGTGTATTCTAAATCCATGTATTTTAATAGTATTTTCCAAAAAATGACAATTCATTTGGAAATACATCAAGTTTTTTGGTTAAGCATTTTTTTAAAAAGCTAAAAAAATAACAAGTGACATGTGGCACATTTAAGTTTTTTAAAAAATCAATCAAACAATTTTTATTTCAACCATTTAAACACTTGGTTCTTTGTAATGTGATGAAAACATCTTCCAAATGATCATTTAGGTTTTCAAATTTAAAAGCAAAAATATTTCATTCATAATCTTTATTTCTGGATTTTCTATTTTTATGGAATAAATCCCTTATTTACACTATTAAAAATTTAACATTTGGCAAAGTTACAATATACTTTGTTTGTTTTATCCATTCAAACTTTAAAGCCAATCAAAATCCATCATTTTCTTTTCAAACTTAATTCTCCTTTCGACATCAAAGTTGGGATAATATGTGATCTTAGTTTTTTATAAACATGAAAAGACTTTCTACACGAGTTTAATTTCATTACTTTTGCCTTTTATTTTATGTTGGCATTTATTTGAATATTTAATGGAATAACATATTATTTTTTCCTTTACATGGAATTATTATGAAATGTTTTATTGTTTTGGCAAAGGGTTAATTTAGGATTTTTATAAATAAAAAAAGAAAATCTTTGATCTTCATGCATTAAGAAATTAAAACTTTTTTTGATTAATTTTTTTAGGTTTTAAATCTCTTTTATATTATTATTAAATAATTTGATTTTTTTGTGTAGACTTACATTTATAAGTTAATTTATATTTTTGTGCAAAGTTCATTTTTTAAATTTTATTAGATTTTTTATAAATTACAACAAAGTTATAGTGCATTATTGTCTTAAACAAGCTTAAAAATGGCTTTCAAACTTACAATTTTTTTTAGCATTTAAAAATATTTCACATCAACTTAATTTGAAAAATGATGAGATTATTACTCTTAAAACATAAATTTCAAGACAGAATGCTACAATTCTTGCTTTGAAAGACTCCTTTAATGCTCATGCAGAGAAAATACAATCTTCTATTGATGCTTTTAATATTAAATTTGCATCTTTTGCTAGTGATAATAGCTCTTATCATGATGAATCTCATTATATTTTTAAGAAAATTTAAATTTTTATGCACACTCCTACCAACCCTGATTTCAAAATCATGCAATCTATGGACTATTCTAGTGGTACATTTGGTAAGTACAAAGATGGTATTATTGAACCTATTTTTCCTACTTGTAATGCAAATTTTAAAGGTCTTGATTTTAAGTATTCTTCTATTTCTAATGCAAAATCAGAATCTTATTATCTTGTGTATCAAAGGACTTATAATGCAACTTATTTTGATTTTATTACTTCTAATGCTCATGCTTTTATCAAAACTGCTAAACCTTGTGTGCATTATGGAAACCACAAACATCTCATATCTAAATGTTGGAAATTGCATCCATAAAAATCTTATGATAAATCTATGCATGATACATTACATTTTTGTAAAATGACTAAATCTCCTATATATAAGGATAAAACTATTTAGATTCCTAAAAAAATAGATCTTCTAGAGACTTTGATATGTTTTCTTGCAATAATTATTATAATGCTTCACACAAAATATCTTTTGCAAGTGACATATCTTCTTTGTCTCCCTTTTTATTAAAATCAATATTTTATGCATTCCTTTCTTTTTGTTACAAAAGATATATACTTTATTGAGAGCTTTTTTAACTAAATTATTTTCATGTAGGTTATCACACTTTATGATACAAGTTGTCTTTGCTCAAATTTACCTAGTTGTACATCTACTTTTATTACATTATGTATGTATATCATATTTTTGGCATATTGGGTACTTAACTTGAAAGATTGATGTTAGCTTTCTTATTTTGCAGGTTTGTGGATCATTACTCCTTTTGATTGGTGTTCGTTTAATGGTGGATTGACCACCTTATCAAAAAAGTATTCTTGGAGATTTTTGGTGACCACACTTTCTTCTCGACTTTTGGTAGCACCTTCTCTTCTTTCTTCTCTTAATATTTTATAATTCTTCTTGAAGAAAGTTTCTATTAAGGGGGTGCATTATGTAATTTCAACTCCCTTCTTTGTTTTTAAAATATTTTCTCCACTTTTATAACCTCAATTTAATTTTAAGGAGTGTTGAAGAATTAATCTTAATTGGGGTCCTTCCTATGTTTATATAGGCTTTTCTTAAGTCTTAGTTATGCATGAATTTATTATATTTATAAATGTATTTTATTCCTACCTATATGAGGTGTCACTCACCTCCCTAATCAACTTGTTGTATTTAGATTTACTTGCATGTAATTCTCAGTATTCCATATGGCACACACCTCTCTTCACCTTCTAAAGGACTAGGCCACAAATGGCACACACTTAGGAGGTTTGTACGGTAATAATGAAACTCTGTGTAGCTCTTATTTTCCTCCTATATCTCTATAAAAGAGACCTTTCTCTTCTATTTTTTTCATTATAATTTCATATCTCTCTCTCTCTTTTTTGTGTTCTTGATTCAATTTTATACTTATGGATATTTTAGTAGCAAGCCTTCTAATAAGATCATGTAGTTTTTTCTATGATACATTCAATTTCTCACTTTAAATTCTTATCTCAATTTTTGGTTGATATTTGAGAGGTAACTTAACTTATTTATTATTTTCATTTCTACACTTTCAATATTATTGATAAACATTTTTGGCATAAATCCTTTCAAGAAGTAAGTGTTCACCTTTCAAAGAAGACATATCTTTGAAAATCCACTTAATCAATCATTCATCATAGATTCTAGAAATCCATTTTTCACTCTAGCATGTCTTAAATTAGTATTAAAATACAATCAGAGTGTTCCATAAAGAACACGAACATAAAGTTATTAAACTACATGATGGGTTATAAAGAGTCATAAAGATCACAATGCTAAACAATATACAAAACATAATACAAATTTCATCATGATAGTGGCACTTATATTATAGAGCCAAATTAGTTTTCATATTTAGAGTTGAGACTAGTTATTTTATAGTGCTATGATACTTTCCATTTGTAAGAGGTCCTCCTTTCTATGTTAGATACAAGACCTATTGATTGTGAGGGTCTTGACGGAGTCATTCATTAGTATATTCCTTTTTAGTTACATATAGTAAAAAAATAAAATCAAATATAATATTTTAAAATTTTATAAAAACCATGATCTATGCATGATATGTGGAGTTCATTTACATTGATTAAATTACACTTTAATATATGTAATATTCCTATATATTTATTTTTATATCAAATATACTTCAAATTTTTACTTGAGTGAGTTGTAAAACATATAAGATGTTGGAGAGTTGTCATGATAATGTCATGGTGATGTCATAGAGGTGTCTTATTAATTGGATGAAGTGCCTTGATAGTCTATGTGACAATGACAAAGTGTGTAATGTGCTTTTCCTAGTGTCCTTGAAGTATGTTTAGTTGATATCTAGAGTTTATATGGTTAGAGATGTCCAAGGATGAGTATGGTGATTGAAGTAGGTGAAATAGGTCCCTAAGATGTTATCTATGATTTGAGAACTTGTGTGCATAAGTATAATTCATTTGGTAGTCCATAGTTTTTATCTAGATAGTTTGGATTTAGTGGTAGCAAATATGAGTAGGCAGTTTGATGACATCATCATTACCACATATGAATGAGTCAAGGGGAGTTGGTCATATGTTTTTTATCACATTAGGCCCTAATTATTATGCACTGGATCTCAAGTCATGCATTGAAGCATGGTTAAAGAGATGAGGGTGAAAAGTTAACATCTCAATTAGAATTCATTGTTTTCCCATACTTTTCCAAAATTTTCATGTGGCCAAAAAGAGCAAAGTAAGCAGTTTGATGATGGAATATCTCGTACATGTGGAAATTTCAAGAAAAGGTGATCATATGGGTTTGTTTAGTTTTATACCTAAATTATTTATGTTAATTTCTAGATCATGTGATGTAGCATGTCAAAGTATATGCATACACAAAGTTGGGCTCTCAAGTAGTTTGACTATGTTTTCCCATATTTAGACAATTTTGCAATAAGGCAGAAAGAGCTGAGTGAGTATTTTAATAGTGTTATATCTTGCATGTGTGAAGGTGTCAAGAGAATCTGATCATAAGTGTTTTTTAGTTTTGAGCATAGATTATTTGTGCTAAATTTGAGATAATGTATTAAAGCATGGTAAAAGTTATGTAGGAGCAAAGTTGGTCTTCCAAACATATTTTTTCATAGTTGGCTCTGTGATAGAAGATTTTGAAAAGGCATTTTAATGGCATTATATCTCACACATGTAAAGGCTTCAAAATTAGTATGTCACATGGTTGGATTATCCTATGTAAGGAGATAATATTATCCATATTTGATGTCATGTAAGTAATCATAAAATAAGTTATTGAGGTGCAAAATTGGCCTTCTAGTCATATTGAAAGGGTCCCCATACTCAGTCATTTTTTAAAGAGTTAAACCTTAAGCAAGATCAATGGTGTGCATTACTCCAAGAAGTCAAGAAGTAGTGAGATGAGGACATGTGCATGATATTTAACAACTAAACAAAGGTACAATATAAGGATCCAATGATGATCTATCATTTGTATAGATTGATCTAATGGTGAGTGTTGATCATTAAAGACCTGGTTGATCCATAGAAATCAATAGAGTGCATTGAGTTAACATTTCAAGATTGCACGACATGAGGTCAAAGTGACTGATGTTTAATATTTATCATTGAAAAAATGTGTTAAAGATCAAACAATATTGATGGTGCATATTCAATATGAGCTGAGGGGACATGAGATTCAATCATTGTGTTCGAAGGTTAATTTTGACCATTTGAAATTAACATAGGTAAAAACTAGAGCTATATATTTTATCCATATCTTTTGATAAAATTTAAATTTTTTGGTTCTTTAAAAATAAAATTAGTAGAGGAATCTAAGGTGCATTTGGCTATTTAGATTTTAAGATCTGAATGTGAGTTCAATCAAATATATTGAGCCTAAAAGTTGACTATGTATTGATGTTTGTTCTACAACTGACCCAAGAAGGTTATTTGAGCTTGTATTGATGTTGTTTTAATGTCTCACAATGAATTAGCTATTAGAGCATGTTTTAGATTCCATGAGGATGCTTTATGAGTATTTTAGAGGCATGATCAATCTATCTTATGTATGAATAATGCTTAAGAAGTTGAATTTATGTTCAGTAATGGTGTTATTGTGTATAAGGCCTATGTTTGAGTTGTTTAAGCATACACAGATGTGAGATAAGTTGACTATGATCATTTTAGGATGTATAAGGGGACATAAGGAGTGGACCCATGTATTTTAAAGTGGTCATGTGTTCTTGTATTTGTCAAAGGTGTGCTAAATGGGTGAATAGGTCTCTATGAGACCTATTAGAGCTACAAGGGCCTTTTTAAAAGGTGTAGTTGCTTAAGGGTGACCCATAGTGCTATGGTTGGCCTATCAATATTGTATTGAGCCATGTATTTATTTGAAAAATGCCTTAATGGCTAAGTCACACCTAATGGTTGACTAAGGTGATGATTATCAAGATTTTTCTATATACAGTGAAACCAAATGTGATGGTTTCTAGATTTGCAAGACTTGGATGAGGGAGTGTGAGTGTGGAGACAAATGAATGAGATAACCTTTGAAAGAGAAGGTATAGGTAAATGAGGACTAGTAGAGAATGAATAGGATTAGACATTCTAGTCTGAGCAAAGTATTGAAGGTGATCATATAGGTTATTGGACCTAATAAGCCTAGAAAAGGCAGAATGGGTGAGTATGCTCAAGAGGCTATTTGAGAGAGGCTTGTGTGTGTGAATTGTGGAGTGAGTGAGGGGTAGAGTTATATGTGGATAATTTGATGATTATATCATTTTTTGGACTATTTATATGACCTATTGGTCATAATTATGTTGGCATAATAGTACTCTTATTTTTTGAGTATGAGTAAAGGTGAAGAGTGATACTCAGTGGTCCATCATTAGGTGTTAAAGAAATTAGTACAAAGGTGGATGTGTTCATAGGTTTTTTTTTAGTATCTCAAAATCTAATGTGGTTGTATCTTCCTTATAAGGTGAAAGTTGATAAAGGGTCTAGTTTTTATTGCAGCACAGTTAGACAGATGTGGAAGTACCTTATGGGATTGTAGACTCACTAAGGATTTTAGTTTCTTTATCATTTATAGATGGTATAAATTAGTTTTTATTTTATAAGATAGTATCCCAATTGTAGCTTCTAGTAGTTTTCATTCCCCAAGAGGGTTTCCCACATATGACATGTGTTATGTGCTTGATCTTGCATTGTCTTTCTTGTTCATTGCTATAAATAATGCATGCCTCATAAATATATGTATTGAATGATTAAGAGTTTGAAAGATTTGATATTGAAGTTGAAATTATCTGGGCTCACTTATTCACCCCCCTCTCAGTGATTTTACCTCTATTAATTGGTATTAGAGAAAGTCCTTTGGAGGAGGTTTAACAACTCAAATGAGATCCTAAGTGGTACAAATATGACTGAATAGTTGAGGAAAGAAAATATTGAGTTGAGATCAATGGTAAAAAAAACTTGAAGAATATATTATTTATATTAAATATAAAGCATGTATAATGATGGATGGCATTGTTAAAAAATCTAAGAGGGATAAGGAGACTATCTAAGTTCTCATAATTCAAATAGAGGTTGTATTTTCAAATATGAAATCTAAAGAAGTTGAATTTGATCAATTAAAGACTAATATTATTTTCCTAAAATATGAGTATGAAAAGGTCATAATCAAGATAGAAAAGCTTAAATAAGAAAAAATTAAATTATAATAAGTCAAAGAAGATGGAAAATATCAAAAATCTAAAGGATTAGTTAGGGGAAGCTAATGTAAATCTGAAGACAAGACAAGAAGAATGCATACATCTTAAGACTCGATTACAAGAAGTAAATGTCAAAATGAGTTGAAGGAAAGGTGAGTATGATGAGATGAAAATTGAGATAAATGTTTTGAAGAATGAACATGAACAAATCATAGACAAGTTGAACAAGCTAAGAAAGGAGCATGAGAAGCTTGATTTTTTTAAGTAGAATGCAAGCTTTAAAAGCAATGCAAGAAGGTCTATTAGACAACCAAATTATTCAAGGTATGCTAGTTTATTTCATGGTCATTGTTATACATGTAATAAGTATGGTCATAGAGCTAAGGACTATAGAATGAATTCAGTTAAGTATGGGCATTCATGGAGTTATGATAGGAGTTTTTGGCCAAATATTAATCACAGTTCAAATCTATCAAAAGGTACAAAAGATGTTATTTGTTTTAGTTGTCATAAGAGTGGACATATTACTATATTCTATCCAAATAGTGTTAAGAGGTCTTCAAGGTATGTCAAATGATATAGATCTTCTAGAAGGTTTGATAAAGGACAATGATATCTACCTAGGGATATGATATATTAATGTATATGGGTTGATGGATATGTCGACATGTGGCACACATCCCCCTTAGTTAGTTATATGGGTCTAATATATTATGATAATGGAGTAACTCAAGTATGGAATCCAAAGGTAATCATTGCCAATTCTTCTAGTCATAAGGCTGATAAGAAAATTACTCTAGAAGGCTATGTTGTAGATTAGTCTAAACTTAAAGGTCAAGTTGGTAAGTTGGCTATAGTAGATGAGAAGAGTCAAACTATGATATGGAGACCTGAGGTAGTAAAGACTAAGAAGACTAACCCTATTGAGTCCAAGAGTCTTGATGGATTGTTTGCCAAGGTGAAAAAAGAATTAGAGGTGAAGAAGAGTCAAAAGTTTATATTAACAACATTTATTAACAAATATGAAGAAAAGAATGATTTCAAGGTTTTAGTTAAAGTCAAATAGGACTATAAGTCAGATAAAGATATGGAGATATGAGAGTCCCCTAAGTTTTCATATTTTTAGTGTCTGTATGTCAAAGGGGTGTCTCTATCTAGGCTTCAAGGAGACACTTGTGAATTAGAGGAAGCATGGTGACTATAAAATATTGTTTGGTGAGAAGGTATGATTATTGGAGACATATCATGGTGATTTATGATTTAATTTAGGTGTCCTAGTGAGTCATAGATTAAATGTCTTGATAGTCTATGTGACAATGATGAAGTGTGTAATGTGCTTGTCCTAGTGTGCTTGAAGTATGCTTAGTTGATCTCTAGAGTTTATTTAGTTAGAGATGTTCAAGGATGAGTATGGTGACTGAAGCATGTGAAATAGGTCCTTAAGATGTTATCTATGCTTTTAGATCTTGTGTGCATACTTTGAACTCATCTAGTAGTCCATAGTTTTTATCTAGATAGTTTGGGTCTAGTGGCAACAAATCTGAGTAGGTAATTTGATGATGCCACCATTTCCATGTGTGAATGAGTCAAGGGCAGTTGGTCATATGGTTGTGATCACATTATTCCTTAGTTATTATGTGGCATATCTCAATTCATATGTTGAAATGTAGTCAAATATATGAGGGTGAAAATTTTGCTTCTCAGTCAAAATTCAATGTTTTCCCATACTTAGACAAATTTGCAATGTGGTCAGAAAGAGCTGAGTAAGTAGTTTGATGATAGAATATCTCACACATGTGGACATTTTAGGAGAAGATGATCATATGGGTTTATTTAATTTTTTACCTATTTTATTTGTGATAAATTCTAGATCATGTGATATAGCATATTAATAAATATGCATATGCAAAGTTAAGCTCCCAAGAATTTTGACTATGTTTTCCCATACTTAGCCAATGTTTCAATAAGATAGAAAGAGTCAAGTGAGAATTTTTATGGTGTCATATATTTCACACGTGAAGGTGTCAAGAGAATTTGATCATAAGGGTTTATTTAGTTTTGATCATAGATGATTTATGATAAATTTGAGATCATGCATTGAAGAATAACAAAAGTTATGCAAAAGCAAAGTTGGTCTTCCAAGCATCGTTGGCTCTATGACAGAATGTTTTGAGAAGGCATTTTAATGGTGTTATATTTCACATACATGAAGGATTCAAGAGAAATATGTCACATGGTTAGATTTTATTATGTGAGGAGATAATCTGGTTCAAATTTGAGATCATACGAGTAAGCATAGAAGTTATTGAGTTACAATGTTGGCCTTCTAGGAATATTAAAAGGGTCCCCATACTTATTCATTTTTGAAAGAGTTAAATATTGAGTAATATCAATTGTTTTCATTTCTATAATAAGTTAGGAATCAATAAGATGAGGATAGGTGCATAATGTTTAATGACTGAGTAAAGGTATAGGATAAGGATCCAACGATGAAAAGGAATTCATACAAAATGATCAAATGGTGAGCATGGATCATTAAAGACCTGGTTGATTCATAGAGATTGATAGATCATGTTGAGTAAACATTTCAATATCACATGAGATGAGGTCAAAGTCTGAGGTTTAACATCTAGCATTGGTAGACTATGTGTTAAAGACCAAACAATATTAATGGTGCATATTCAATCTGAGTTGACGGGACACAAGATTTGAGCATTGTTTTTGAAGGTTAACTATGACTATTTGAATTCAAAATTTTGAATTTAACACAAGGAAAAACAAAAGCTTTGTCTTTTATCCATACATTTCAATAGAAGTCAAATTTTATGGTGTTGTAAAAATAAAAGTGATAGAGGATTACAAGCCACATCTGGCTATACATATCATTTGGCCATTGTGGCATATCCCAGCCAATCACCCCATCACTTGGGGGTAACCCTCTTACTATTTTATCCAATCTATCAAAACCCATTATTATCCTTAGTAAGACCATACCATCCTATCATACCATTCCTATTTAGACCAAAGCCTATTTTTAATCATCCTACCCAATCATATTTTGATCTTGGTTCTTTTGGTTCTTCCCACACTTTTCATGAGGGGATTCTAATCATGTTTCAACTCTTATCAATTTTTTGTTTACAATGGTAGTCTTTGAAAGTAGTGTGACAGTTGATCTAACAAGATATCTTTCATTTTTCCATCCTATCAAGTTTATTTATGTGAGCCTGATTATAATAGACTATGGGCAAATCAGTGTTTCACCAGTCTTGCTACTAATTATAACCACCTATGGTAAAATTAGTATCATTTACCTATGCCACTGTATCCTATTTATAACCACATATGGGAAAAATAGGGGAAGCATTTGTTTATCATGCATTATCACATCACTTTGCCATCACTATTTTCATTTGACTAGCTATTTATGAGATTTGAGAACTTGTTGGGACCTAGTTGGTTTTTACCCACCTTTTATGTGGATGGAATTATTGACTTGAGGTCATTTTTGGACTATGTGGGTCATACTCAATTCATGTTTAGGTAACCTCAGTCCCCCTTTCCATATGCTCTCACCATTTTGTGAACAACCTAAGCCAAATGCTCTCATTATTTTATAAGTAGGTATCTTGTCATTCTCAATTGAGTTAAGATACCTCAAAATTTTAAAAATATTCAAATATTTAAAAAATATGAAAATTATTTGTCCCATCTAAGTCTAGTCAGTTATCCTCAATCTACCTTATTGGGGCATGGTCATTGTTTGGATGTTTTCTTTTGCTTTTGTTTGTAGGCTTTCTATTTGTTTATTTATTTCAATTTATTTGTTTGTTTATTTTTCTATTTGTTTGTTTGTTTGTTTGCTTGCCTATTTGTTTGCTTTTGGTACTGTTGCCTTGACTTAGTCTATATGTGTTCATTAGGTGATTCCTTGCGCACGTTATTCTTGAGCCCATCCATACTCATACATCAACATTATCATCATGATTTTTATCATTGATGCATTATTTTTGAGTGTTTATTAGATCGAGAGTCAGTCCTTATGCATATTTTAGCCAAGTCTTCATGGTGTTCTATCATGATGCCTACTATCATATGTTACAGTAACAATTAGCTTTAAAAAAGTCTACAATAAATGGAGCTATAGAAGTTTATCCTTAACACCTTGACAAATCCTTCCATCCCACCCTTGATCAAATTAACCCATTGGTCATTCTAGGTGTATCATTGCTAATAAGGATGAGCATCTCCTCATTGGTAGGTATAACTAAATCTTTTCTATTGATCAATTTTATTCTTTTATCCATCTCTTTTATCACTTTGTGCATCCTCGTATGTTTGGTTATTTGTGGCTTTTTTAGTCATTAGACCATAGCATCTACGTTTTCAACTACTGATATTTAATTTGTATTCTAGGTTCAATCCTTGAGTTATGCTTGCTAATTTTCTCTAACTAGGGGCACAATCATCTTTAGCCAATCTAGGATCTCTTAATGATTATAACCACCTATGAGAAAATCATTATTTTTACTTTTATACCTACTTATAACTACCTTTGGGTAAATTAGTAATATTTTTAAATCAATGCATGTAATCATTTTATCATTTGGATTAATCTCAACCATGGGTTAATTCCACCTTTTTCTTGCTTCTTTTTTAGGGATAGTCTGTCAGCAGATGTAATGGCCACTCCCTCGAGGGGGCATCATCATAGGCTTCCCAAACCCATTTGGATCTTTATTCTTCAATCATCATCTTATTTTTTTCATACAAGCCATTTCTCATTATTTGAGAAGATATTTCTTTGCTTATAGTTTTCAACATCTTCTCAAATAGGGGTAAACTATAGACACCTAAATTTGGCCACCAATAACCTCCAACCAAGCTTTTAACCCATTTCTACCAAAATACACAATTTCACCTAAAAACACTAAAACACATTAAATTAGTTGAAATTTTTATATTCAATTGCCTATTTTGTCTAGGGTATCATTAAATAAGGTAATGTAATTTATGGGCTAGCTAACTTTGATCAGATCATTTTGAGTCAAAATGTCAATTTTGCACCTGGGTGCTTTGGATTGCTCTTTTCTGTCAAATTTCTTGCATGAGATGTGTATTTGTTATTTTGTGTTGAAAACATCCTAAATGGAATAATGTATCTAATGCATCTGACATCAACTTCCAATTCCAATCTAATCAAATTTTAGACCAATAACAAGACATTCTGATCAATTCGAGTAATTTATGCATAAAGTGCTTAATCATGCTTAAGAGATAATTAAACCAAATTAGGTCCTAATTAATAATTCCATAGAAACTTGTTGAATACTTGTTTTTATAAATAAATATTGAATATATACATCATCAGGTGACCTCATTTCTTGGGAAGGCATCCCTAGGCCATAAATGCCATAAATATCAGAATTCATGCCTCCCATGCCTCATCAAAGCCCTTCCATGCCTATTTAATGCCCCTCTATCCCAAATATTAATGGGGATATTTGTAAAATGAATTTAATATTTGAATTTATCCATGGCCACACATCTCAATCTTGAGATGGACGGTCATGGTTGATCCTCAAACCATTTCAAAAGTCCATAAATAGCAAGCCTCAAAGTCATAATTCTAAGATCTCACATGCCAAAGTTATAATGCTAAATTTATTCCAAATATTCATGTAAATTAGTGTTATAATTCTAAAATATTGAGCCAAGCCAAATCCACACAAGGTCCCAAGGAGAGATGAAGGTAGACAAGCTTCCATTGATGCAAACTTCATGAGTACAAAGCTAAGAAAACAACTAAAACAAGACTTTTGGAGCATCCAAGGAAGTTGAAGGAAGGTTTATTTCATGTTTTAGTTTTGTTTCATTTTTGGTTTATTAGCTAAGTTCACCCTAGTAACTAGGCCTAAAGATGTTATGCTAGTTTGTTTATTTCATTTTATTTTCATTTTAGAATTAACACAATACTAACCATCCTATCTTAAGTTTAATTCCTATTTCACAATCATGTTTTCATTGTTCCCTTTGTCCCATCACCTTTCAATCTCATTAACCAAGGAAATATTCCATAGAGTTTTAGTCACAAGTGAGATACAACCAGTTTTCTCTATGACTATCATGTACAGTAAATTAAGTGGACTATTTTAGGGTCTTTTACACATCTATGGAGTGTTATAAAGTTTGAAAATTTTGATACATCTCATTTATACATATACAAGTAGATGAGATTTCCCAAATTTCACAAAGAGGAAATAACTATTGCATTCATTCACAAAATTTTCACATAGTCACTATAAATATGCACCTATAGGTGCCTATAAAAGGGTTCAACATTGAAAATGAGGTGTGAAGGATTGTACTAGGATTTGAAACATCCTTAGGTTTCATTTCAACATCATGAGAGGATATCAAAATACTAGGAAGGCAATTTCCTTGAATACATGAAACTTTCTACCCATTGCCTATCTATATGCAACTGAGAATGTTTGCCTATAGGTTCCCTCATGGAAACAAATCATGTTGAAAGGGATAATTTGAGATGAGAAGGGTTTTTATAGTGAGAAAAATCTTTTTATGACTTTTTTAAAAGGTTCAAACCTCATTTAAACCCACAAACCATGCATATTGCTTGTAGGTTCATCCACTACATGTACATCAGAATGTCTACCTATAGGTCACACTAGCAAAGCCATGAAAATAATTGTACAGAGAAGTTGGACAAGTGATGAAACCCTCCTTAAGGTCTTATTATGTTGTAAATATCATTTTATACCTTTTTGAAATGCTATGTTGGTAGGCAAACTATGAAGAACCTTTCAAAGATAATGACTATGAAATTCAGTGCCCTTTTCCCTAAAAACATAAAATAGAACACCTGGCCTTTTTATATAGGTCATATAACAAGGTTATAAATAGTTTTGATTCATCCTAATGAATTTAATGTATATCCCTACATAGGAAAAGAGGTATACAAAATATGGAGGGTAGAAGATAAGAGGAGGGTGGTTGTGGGAAGGCTCAAAGTTGCCCATTTGAGCACTAAATTTCTCCATTATCATCTACAAGTTTTGAATTCAAAGTGACCTTGATATCATAAAGTGCAAACAAGGCATATTCCCATGTTTGGAAGAACTTATTAGGTGAAAGGAATACCAATGGGCATAGAGACCATCAAGAAGATTTAATTGGTGATGTTTCAAGGTCTAATCTACACCTACAAGTATCCCATCATGCAAGAATACTCACTTATAGCTAACTATAGGAGCACATAGTCCATGATAGAAGATTGAAAATGGAATTATAAAGGTTGGATGATAGGAGATGATCAAAAATGTCTCATGAGACCAAAGGGTGATGTGTATCCTATTCCAAGAGGAATCTTCACCTACATGATGTCACTCTTTCCAACACAATTGACTATGTTTGACCATAATAGATAGTGAGCAAGTCACATGTGTTAACCCTACATATAGGTTGCCCTTTCACAATCTATTTTAGAACTCGAGAGAGTTGGAAGGTCAAATGGGATGACCAAGGGATAAATTTTTGTGTAGAAGGTCCTCCCCACTTGGGGAAGATCCTCCACCATTAGCTTTGTCTAGGAAAATAGGGGAAGTTCCCTATGTTTTATCTTAGATAAAGGGCACTCCCTTTGTGAACAAAACCTAAATTTTTGGAGAAGGAAGGTGAAAAAGGTAGACCAAAAGATAAATAAACCCTATGAAAATGTGTGGAAAGATGAGTGACACTTTAACCAACATTATAAACCATGCATATAAATAAGCAGCTCAAAAATATGGTTTGGGTTACTAAGTATACAAAAAGGTCTATCAGGGAGGGTTTTGGCCTAAAGCCCATATGGTAGACCATTGTCACTTCCAACTTTAGGAGTGTATTCTAATGGAATAATACATGTTTATGGGATCATAACAAAGGTTATAAATATCTTGGTATGTAGATAATTTTGTCACTTAACTTTCACCCTTTGAGGAGATGACAAGTCTCTCCTCATTCAAGTGGCACAATGGAACCACCTCAGGGCTATGGGTGACCTAAATTTGAGGTGGATCTCTATGTTAGGGATAGTTCCCTTGATGTATCACTATATATCAAACCTACTATTAACTTTTGGGCAGTGAAAAGGGAGAAAGATAACTAAAAACAAATATAATCTAATGGATTTGATACAATAAATATATGGTCTACTCACACCACTTACAATAAACTTGGAACCATAGAGAATCCCACACATACACTTCATCAAATTAAACACTTCTCTTCTACATCAATGTTTCAAGCATGGTGTCTTGAAGAGAGCTTAGGCTATGAGGACTTAGAAAATAGGTCTTCTAGAAACACTAATTAATGATCTAATAACTTTACCTACAATCCACATTATACAATTCTTGCTGACCTGTAAAAGAGAGCTTTCAACTACACAAGGCATTAAGAAGTATAACATGTCAAGGTAAGAAAAATACACTTATACAAGATGAAAAACCATAGCATACACTTCATAGAGTTATGAAATAGTTAAAATAACATTATTTATTAGTTCAAGGTAAAAATTGATTAGGACTTCACCATACTCAAGTGGAGAGATCTGTAAAATAGCCCAAAAGGCTAGAATATATAGGAATTATGAGAGAAGATAGAGAAGGTGAAGCTCAAGAGTCACTAATACACTTTTCAAGTAAAGAGAATGAGTTAAATCAGCATGAAATAAATAATTAAATAGGTCCTATAAGTAAAATAAGGATAAATGTCCCTCAAATTTGTATAACTCCTCCAAATGTCACATAGATACTCTTTTACTTGCATATGAAACTACCCTCATGATTTACCTTCACTAAAATACATCACCACTAAATAGGGTTAGGTATGATGACTTATCAAAATGGGAGGGGTTATTTACAAGCCTTAACATGCATTGGATTTGTCTCTAATCATCCACATTCTTCTATCCATGAGCAATCATCTCTAACAGTTATAAATGACTCATTCTCATGCACCTCTCACACTTGGAATTCAAAATCCTTCCAATTCTACAATATGATATATGCACAAGGAATCATGACACCTGTAAAGAGTTTCCAAGTCATCAAGTTCATGAATCAAGCCTCAAAAGGATTCTTAATTGGAGCTTTCATCATTTTCACTAGGTGTTCAATGTCTGCTCACTAATCTGGCTAAGATGAAGAAGATATAAGACACCATTAGAAGAATTTATAACTTAATTAATGATCACAGAGACTTATAAAAAATCCTAATCTCTCTCCTAAAAGTGATCACATCATCTAAAACTTCTCCACACCTAAAAAAACAAACTCTATCAAATAAATATCTATTGTACCTCTTTAATACAAGTAGGGTATACCTCAGTCACATGAGGTAGGTCCCTGGAGAGTCCTCTATAGCTCCAAGTTGGTTTCATTTTCACTTTAACAAATTTGGATTCTCTACTTGCAGTATCTTCTCCATCGGGTCTGAGTTGGGGTTTGTGAAGGTTTTAGAGTCAATTGGACTCTTAGTTTGGGTTCATAGAGTTGGCATATTAAATATTTTTCTAAATTCAATTTAAGGCTTCTAAGTGACCCTCTCCATCATCCGTTAAAACCTTGGATTCCCATGCATAGTCTCATTAAAGTTACAAGTATTCCAAGTTAGCCATTTGTGCCTCTTCCATGCATTATGTAGGGTCTGAGTATCTTCAAGCCAATAAATGGCTTCTTAATGCAATTTTATGAAAATTTAAGGTTAAAACACATATATAAACATCCTATAAACATATTTCAACAAGATTTAGTGTTCATCTCTCCCTAAAAGTGATATGACTCCTCTCTAGGTACTAGGCCTAGATTAGGCCTACTTGCAAACTTTATAGTTCAAACCTCCTCATTGACCTTCCATACCTATGAGATGGATCATAAACATCAGTTTCAATCCCATGAATGTTCTCCAAATCATTATAATTATATTTAAAGTTTGAAATTATAAATGACCTCTCATTTGGGATTAGGCTTTTACCTTTTCTTACTACCCTGCCTACAAACCTTGTTGCATAGAGTACCCTATTTGACCTCATAGATTCTATATTGGTTTTACATGTTTTAATAGTCATGTTACAACTTAATCAACCATCTTGTATGGTATTTTATTGTTTTATTCTACCATTACATCTCTTTTCCTCAAAACTACCAATTTATGAGCCTCAATAAGTGCCCCCTATCTGAGACAAAATACAGGGCACTTCCCCTATTTATATCTTAAAAATAACAATTAGAGGGGATTATTTAACTCAAAATTATGATTTATTAAATTTTTCAACTCTTTTTGATGATTTTAGACCCTTTAAATTCCCTAATTTCTAAGGTAGACTTTTTCAAGACAGTCTATGCAGGGTATTAGACCATGGACTGTGTAAGTGTGGTTTAACCTCCTTGTCTGCTCAATATGCATCATGATATCTTCATGAGGTTTTTTTAAGAAACATTAATATGTGTTATTATTTAATAATCTCTCAAAATTTCATATTTTTCTTACATTTTTACAATTCCAAGACTGATCTTCCAATCCTTGATTGTGACTATATTTACCTCCACAGTCACACTTGCAGGTAGGTGTACATTGCATGATTTGAGGCCTAAAGCTAGTTTTCAAGACTTCATTTGAAATATTATATGGTGATAAATACATAATACAATTTTATCATCATTATTATGCCTTTTGATGTACTTTTAGTTTTAAATATGAATTTACCCTTGTTGACTGAGACAACCCTATAGACATGCCTATAGGTGGGGGTGGCTCTAAGAAAACTTGTATATGGTGTGTGTTATTCCTCCTTAAATCTCCTAAGGTCACAATATTTTCATTAGAATTATTTCACATCTTGAAATTCCCTTCAAAAAACCATCAAGACATCAAAATCTCATTGTCTATCTACCTGGCTATAGGTAAGCATTTTGCCTTATGTACAGACAAGGTATGAACTTTGGGAGTCAAAAACACAAATTGACATCTCTTTATATGATTTATTAGTCCATTAATAAAACTTGAACCATTTATAATAACTCATATATGGAATACAAGCCTAAATTTCAATTTTGGTTGAAGGAATCCTTCTTTTGGTCTCAAACGTGTAGATGTTACTGATATAATTTAGTGGCTTCAAGAGTACTTTTGGACCTCTCAAACACCACTTTCCATTGGTCTTCCTTTCTCCAAGATTTTCATAGTGTTATTCCTATCATGGTAATATCCAATGAAGTTATTTATTCTCCAAAATAACTTATCCAACATTCTTATTTAAAATCTCTACAATAAGGAGGTGCTTTATTTTATCTCTTTAGAGACTTAATCCCAAACTCAAAATTATTCACATTTTGGTTAACTCCTCACTCTCTTTAGTTTTCTGATAGGTTCTAGCCATAAAAATCACTTCCATAACCCCATTAAGATCCTTTATATTTTTTCATTCTTCTTTGCACATCCCTGTCAGACCTATGTCAAAACCACATGTAGGTGGCTAACAAGAAACAAGTGTGATCTTGTAGGGGAAATGCATGCCTCTTGCCCCATGGTTCTTACTTTGGTCATCAAGTGCACCTTCATAGTTTTAAAACATATGAGACACATTCAATTCATTCATATTAATGTGTAAAACCTCCTTCATGGCACTTGTAGGTGTATATTCCTGAGCAAAAGGTAGTGAGGATGATCTATGACCAAGAACAAGCCTAAAAGAGGCTTATTAGGCATTTGATAACTCCAAAACCAAAATAACAATGAGAAAACCTATCGATATACCCTGAGAAACACTTGAAACTATCAAAATTATCAAAACAAAACATAATATTTAGAAACTAACTCAAATAGGGACCCCTCATGAATGAATAAGCATAAAAAGCTACATGGCTTCTTAGTGATGATTCATAAAGGATAAGACATGAAATTGAAATTTTTTGACATGAAAATGAATCTAACTTAGACCCCTTTTAACCCCCAAAATCATTCCTCCTAACTTCATCTGTGTGGACTGTACCAAGCATTTGAAGTATACCCTTCTTGGTTTGTCAAGGTAAGAACAAAGGAGTAGAAGAAAAATTTAATTTATATAAACTTTTCTTTTCACACCATGTATGTATCTTAAGGAGTTAAATATACACTTTTCCCATGTTTTTAGCTGAAGGTGAGCTCACCAAGTCTGTACAAGTGCCATTAATGGCCTATTTTTAAGGAAAACTCCCTATTTCCATGCATGAAATCAATTCCTAACTACCTCCAACTAATTATTGACATTGTATAACCTTCTCCACATTTAAATCTTCCTTGGTGACATTTTCTTCTTTAACTAATCCATACAAGTCATTTAATAAGCCAAAAATATGACTAAAAGGCATTTTTTGCATTTGAAACATGACAAAGGGAAAATTTATGAATTATGAACACATTAAAAAACTTAAATGATCATATTCAAACATTTTCAAATTAATTTGATCCTTTGACCATTTTTTACTAGAGTTGACTAGAGTTTACTTTAGTTGACTAGACAAGTACAAGGAAGCTAGGCTTAGACCAAGGCTAAAGCAAGGATAGGTAAGGTATTTAGACACACATGAGACCCTATTAGACATATGGTAACTTTTGAAAAGTTTAAATATGTATGGGTTGACCCAATTTTACTAAAATTCAAATTTGGTCCACACTTTTGGCAATTCTTAGGGGTAACATGCTTGCCTATGTTAAGGACCAATAGCCTTATCACATCCATTGGGCAAAGGGAGTCAAAAGCACTCTAAAAATAGTAGGATCAGAACTTGACTTGACTAAAAATATATATTATTGACCTCAAAACACATAAAGGAAAAACAAAACACAACAAGACCAAACAAACACATAAAGCAAAGGCACACTTGTGCTACTAAGCACTTAGGGAACATAAGACACAGTAGGAAGGAAACTAATTATTTACATCTAACTAGACATACCTCCCTTCTTGGATCAAAAGCAAAAGAACTTGAATCTCCATCCTCATGAGATTAATTAGGGTACTAATCATGCTTCCTTTTGTATATACTTCTAAATGACTCATTATCTCTCTCTTGCTCTTTATCTTGGCATGTCCTTTGATGGAGTCATCTCAAACAAGCCTCCAAAGTATATGAAGTATTCTTGATCTTAGAAACATACTTCATACTATTTTCCATTTATATCACCATGGCATATTTGCATATCTATGAATGAAAGAGCTTGTTGAAAATCTATGTCTTCTTGAAAGACCTTATTGTTCTTCTCATTTGTTGTAACCTCTTCAAAACCTTTAAGAAGTCTTGTATCATGGCATTCTATCAATGTTTCTTGTTCAAACTCCCTCTTCATGTTTTTAGGAGAAACTTCACATATGGTTGTAGGATCAATATTCAATTCATCTTCAAAATCTTCATAGTCATCATAGATAGGACACTCAAAATAATAGAACACTTCCTCTTTAGCACTTGAGATCTCTTGAAGGACTTCAGCTTGTATCTCCCTTGTTTCAACCCCTTTTCTCTCTCCTTCTTTGGATTCCAAAATAAACTCTTCCAAGACCTCCTCTTCAACACAAGAAAGGTATTCTTCTCCATCATCACAAGCTAATGTTTTCTCACAAGAAGTTATCTCTTCTTCATCTTCAACCCAATCTAAAATTTCCATCTCATTCTCCCTTTTAGTGATGTCAATACTAGGCATCTCAAACCTAGTAATTTTATCCCAAGAAGGGTTCCAATGAGTAATGTGTCCCTCACCATTAGAATCTGATCTCTCTTTATTTAGCTAATCAACAGTAGATCCCCATGTTATAGGCCCTTTGGGATAGAAGATGGTGGAATAAGGGCAAAATATATCAACTAGAAGAGTTTAAAGGATGGGTTTAATGGCTTCATTGACTTCAAAATTATCTAGGATAGATGAGAGCTTATCCCTTTTGAATTCCAACTCCTTAATTTGTTTGGTAAGGCTCTCTTGATATAGTTTTTTTTTAGGGAAAATAGGATCTTCATTAGGAAAGAGATTAAAAGAAATTTGGTATGAAGGGCATAAGGATTCTTGAGGAGGGGTAGGAGGGAGTTGAGTAGTTTTAGTCTTCTCTTCACTTCAAACTTCTCCACTTAGACATCTTTTTTATTGCTTTCCACAAGCTGCCACTACTTCCTTCCATTTTGGGAAACTAGACTTAGAATATTATTCATGAAGATAAGATGTAAATGAATGAATGTCAGACCTATAAACCTCATTTTATACTACCATGATGGATTGCTTCAGATATTGGTTTACCAACTCAATCTCCTTGTCAACATGAGCCTCCAACATCAACCTTCTTCTCTCAAAATCTTATCCAACAGTGGTATCCCTCTTCCTTTGGTTGCTATTTTGGATGGACCTCCAAAAAGGAAAAATTTGGGTAATGAATGAAGGACTTAGGGCATTTTGAAACATGACTAGATTGGCATGTTGAATAGGTATATTTTACACACTTGAAGGATATTGTGGGGTGTATTGGAGTTGCCAACACTGAGCTAGTTCATGAGCTTTCAACCTCTCTTCTAGGTGGAAAATTAGACCACAAACATCATGAATTTTCACTATAAGACCTTACAAATTATCTCTCTCAATGGGCATTCATTATCTCTTGACTAACTCTAAAACATCCCTCACACTCTTTATACAAACACTATGGATGACTTGACCACAACCATTTCTAGTATCAAGGTCTAACATATAGTCTTTGTAGCCAATGAGAGTATTCTTGAAACTTGAAATGGACTGACTTGAAGAGGAACTAAGTGGCCTAGGTAAATCACAATCTTGATAGGTTTTATTATAGGCAACATAGGATTGATAGGGATCAAGACAAGATTGGCTAAAGACTTGTTCATATTGACAGGGAATGGGCAAAGATGGATATGTCTCACCAACTTGTGTTAAGACAAAGTCAACATTAAAATAATCCATGAATCATTCATGATAAGTGTATATAACAAGAAAACAACTTCAATTAGAGTACTTGAACTACTTATACAATATATTTATGCTTGGATTCACCATTGGTACATAGTGGAATTACCTCCAAAGGCTAGCATCTTGAAGAGATCACCAAAACTCCTTAAGGAATGGACTATTAAGACCCATCGAGCATGCCAAAAACTATTTTCACTTGAATTTTCACCATTTAAGTAGAGGAAAAGTCTCTCCTCATTCAATTATCACAATGGAACCAATTTAGGGTTGTGGGTAACCCAAATTTGAGGTGGATCTCTAGATTAGGGCTAGTTCCCTTGATGTACCACAATAAATCAAACCTACAATTAACTTTTGGGGGGTGAAAAGGGAGAAAGATAATTGAAAACAAATATAATCTAGGGGAGGTGATACACCAAATATATGGTCTACTCACACCACTTACAATGCACTCGAAACTAAAGAGAATCCTACACATACACTTCATCCAATTAAATACTTATCTTCTACATCAACGCTTCAAGTATGGGGTCTTGAAGAGAGCATAGGCTAGGAGGACTTAGACAATAGGTCTTCTAGAAACACTAATTAATGAGCTACTCACTATACCTATAATCCACATTATACACTTCTTGCTAACCTATAAAAGAGAGATTTCAACTACATAAGGCATTAGGAAGGATAGCATGTCAAGGTAAGTAAAATATACTTGTACAAGACCAAAAAGCATAGCATGCATTTCATGGAGTTATGAATGAGGTAAAATAGAATTATTTATTATTTAAAGGTAAAAATTGAGCAAGGATTCACCATACTCAGGTGGAGAGATCTGTACAATAGCCCAAAATGCTAGGCTACATAGGAATTATGAGAGGAGAGAGATAAGGTGAAGCTCAAGAGTCACTAAGACACATGTCAAGAAAGGATAATGAGTTACACCAACATGGAATCAAGAATCAAATAGGTCTATCAAGGAAAATAATGACAATGTCCCTCAAATTTTTTGAACTCCTCCATATGTGGTGTAGATAATCTTTTACTTGCATATGAAACTACCCTCATGATTTTCCTTCATTAAGATGCCTCACCAATAAATAAGGTTAGGTATAATAATTGATCTAATGGGGAGGGGTTAATGATAATCCTTCAAATTCATTGGAGTCATCTCTAATCATCCACATTCTTTTGTCCATGAGAAATCATCTCTAATAGTTACAAATGACTCATTCCCATGCACCTTTCACACTTGGCATTCAAAATCCTTCTAATTTTGCAATCTAATCCATGAAAAAGGAGACATGACACCTTTAAATAGTGTCCAAGTTATCAGGTTCATGAATTAAGCCTCAAAAGGCTTCCCAATTAGAGATTTCATTATTTTCACTAAGTGTTCACTGTGTGCTCACTAGACTAGCTAAGATGAATAAGATAGAATACATCATTAGGATAATTTATACCTCAATTAATGATCATGGAGACTTATAAAAATTCCTAATCTCTCTCATAAAATTGATCACATCATCTGAAACTTCTCCACACCTAAAAAAACATAACTCTATCAAATAAATCTCTATTGTACCTATTTCATACAAGTAAGGTATACCTTAGTCACATGTGGTAGGTCCCTAGAGAGTCATCTACAGATCCAAGTTGGTTTCATGGTCACTTTAACCCATTTGGATGATCCATTTTTATTATCTTCTCCATCGGGTATGAGTTGGGGTTTGTGAGGGTTTTAGAGTCACTTAGACTCTTAGGTTGGGTTTATAGAGTTGGGTTTAAAGCTTTGTCTAAATTACACTAAATTATTCTTAGGGACCCTCTCCATCATCCTTGAACACCTTTGATTCCAATTCATAGTCTCATGAAAGTTATAATTATTATAAGTTAGCCATTCGTGCCTCTTCCATGCATTATGTAGGGTCTGAGTATCTTCAAGCCAATAAATGGCTTCTTGATGAAATTTTATGAAAATTAAAGGTTAAAACACATATATCAACATCCTAGAAAAAAATTTCAACAATTTTTAGTGGTCATATATCCCTAAAAGTGATAGGACTCCTCTCTAGGTACTAGGCCTAGATTAGGCCTACTAGGCCTAGTTGAAAACATTATAGTTCAAACCTCCTCATTGACATTCCATACCTATGATATGGCTTAGACACATCAGTTTCACTCCCATTAATGTGATCCAAATAATTATAATTATTTTTAAAGGTTGAAATTATAAATGACCTCTCATTTGGGATTAGGCTTGTACCTTTTCTAACTACCCTGCCTGCAAACCTTGTTGCATGGAGTACTCTATTTGACCTTAGAGATTATAGATCGGTTTTCTATGTTTTAATAGGAATTTTCCAACTTATCCAACCATATTGGAGGGTATTTTATTGTTTTTTTCCACCATTTCATCTCTTTTCCTCAAAACTACCAGTTTATGAGCCTAGGGAAGTACCAACTATCTGAGACAAAATAAGGGGCACTTCCCCTATTTGTATCACAAACCCAACCATTATATGGAATTATTGAACTCCCAAGGGTGATTTATGAAAATTTTCAACTCTTGTTGATGAGTCTAGACCTTTAAAATTCCCCAATTTTCAAGGTAGACTTTTTTAAGATAGTCTGTGTAGGGTATTAGACCATGGACTGTGTAAGTGTGGTTTAACCTTCTTGTCTGCTCAAGATGCATCATGATATCTTCATGAGGTTATTGTAATAAAAATTAATATATGATATTATTTAATAATATCTCCAAATTTCTTATGTTCTTCACATTCTTACAAATCCAATACTGACCTTCCAATACTTGACTATGACCATATTTACATCCATAGTCACACACATGTAGGTATATATTGCATGATTTGAGGCCTAAAACTAGTTTTCAAGACTTTAGTTGAAATTTTATATGGTTATAAATGCATCATACAAGTTTCCCATCATTCTTATGCCTTTTGATGTACTTTTAGTTTCAAATATTAATTTACCCTTGCTGACTGAGACAACCCTATAGACATGCATGTAGGTGGAGGTGGCTCTGAGAAAACTTGTATATGATATATGTTAATCCTCCTTAAATTTCCTAAGGTCACAATATTTTCATTATACTTAGTTCATACCTAAAAATTCCCTTCAAAACACCATCAAGACATCAAAATATCATTGTCTATCTACCTGGCTATAGGTAAGCATTTTGCACTATGTACGGATAGGGTATGAGCTTGGGGAGTTAAAAACATAAATTGACATCTTTTTCTATGATTTATTAGTCCATGAGTACACTTGAACCATTTAAAATCACTCATATATGTAAGACAAGCCTAATTTTCAATTTTGGTTGAATAAATACCTCTTTGAGTCTTAAACCTATAGATGTTACTGATATAATTTGGTGGTTTTAGGAGTACTTTTAAACCTCTCAAACACCACTTTCCATTGGTCTTACTTTCTTTAATATTTGCATAGTGTTAGTCATATAATGGGACTATCCAATAAATTTATTCAATCTCCATAAGAACTTATCCAACATTCTTATTCAAAATCTCTACAATTAGGAGGTTCTCTATTTTGTCTCTTTAGAGACTCAGTCCCAAACTCATAATTGTTCACATTTTGGATAACTCCTCACTCTCTTTGGTTTTACAATAGGTTCTAACCATAAAAATCACTTTCATAGCCCCATTAATATCCTTTATAATTTGTCATTATTATTTTTTCATCTTTGTCAGACGTATGTCAAGACCACCTATAGGTGGCTAACATGCAACAAGTGTGATCTTGTAGGTGAAATACATGTTTCTTACCCTATGGTTCTTACTTTGGTCATCAAGTGCACCTTCATAGTTTTAAAACATTTGAGACACATTCAATTCCTTCATCTTAATGTTTAAAACCTCCTTCATGGCACTTGTAGGTGCATATTCCTGAGGGAAAGGTAGTGAGGATGATCTATGACCAAGAACAAGCCTAGAAGAGGCTTCTTAGGAATTTGATAACTCCAAAACCAAAAAAAAAATGAGAAAACATGTGGAGAGACCTTTAGAAACACATTAAACCATCAAATCTATCAACCCAAAACATAATATTTAGAAACTATCTCAAATAGGGACCCCTCATGAATGAATAAGCATAAAAAACCGCATGGCTTCTTAGTGATGGTTCATAAAGGATACACCCTGAAACTAAAACTTGTTACCATAAAAATTAATCTGACTCAAACCCCTTTTGACCCCCAAGATTATTCCTCTTAACTTCATCTATACAAACTATACCAAGCATTTGAAGTGGACCCTTATTGGTTTGTGAAGGAAAGAAGAAATGAGAAAAATAAAATTTTGATATATATGACTTTTTCTCTACACACTAGGCATGGTAAATATCTTAAGAGTTGAAGAGACACTTTTCCCACATTTTTAGCTAAAGATGAGCTCACCATGTCTGTACAGGTACCATTAATACCCTATTTTCAAGGAAAACTCCCTATTTTCATGAATGAAATTACTTTCTAACTACCTTTTAATGATTCCTAAATCTTTATTACCTCCACATTTAATTCTTCCTTTGTGACAAATTTTCTTCTTTAACTAATCCATACAAGTCATTTAATAAGCTAAAAATATGACTAAAATGCATTTTTTGCATATGAAACATTACAAAGGGAAAATTTATGACTTATGAGCACTTTTAAACACTTAAATTATTATATTAGGACATATTCATAGTAATTTGAGCCTTTTACCATGTTTGACTAGAGTTGACTTTAGTTGACTAGACAAGTACAAGGAAGTCAGGTTTAGACCAAGGCTAGAGCAGGGATAGGTAAGGAATTTAGATACACATGAAACCTTATTAGACATATGAGAATTTTTTAAAAGTTTCAATATGTCTGGTTTGATCCAATTTGACTAAAATTCAAATTTGTTTAATAGATAAGTCATAAGGAAAGCCATTTTTGGCTTAAGACCAATTCAAGCTTGAAGGGAATGGAGAAAAGAGCTCAAGTGGGCAAATTTGGAAGCTCATATCTAATTGAATTATATGGATGGGAGCCCAATAATATTGTAAATTTAATATGGTATTAAACAAGTGTTTTGTCGATTTGGTTCCTGAGTTCAATGTCATAACTCTATAAATAAAGCTTAAGAGGGTAAAATAGGCCTAAACTATCCAAAACCCTTTGTAGTGACCAATTTGAGAAGATGGAGAAGTTACTGAATATAAATGGAATATTTTTCCTAGAATGATTATTTTATGTTGTAGGTAACTCTCTTAGGCTACTCCCCATCCTTTTGGACTATCCATAATTGTACAAATGGAGTACAAAATAGGGTATTTTTGATAGTTTTATGTATTTTATAGGTTCTAGGAAGATTTGGTATATCACCTTTAGGATAGTTTACTTTCAATTTTTTCTCCCTTTTCCTTGAAATCATAAGTTTACTAGTGATCTAAAAGTCATACATCAAGGTAAATATCCCTATCTAGAGATTCACCTCATTCTTAGGCTACCCATGGTCTAGAGGTGTTTTAATTAAGCCACTTGGATGATGAGAGCTGAGACATCTCCACAAATGGTGAAAATATAAGTGACAAAACTTAAATTAGTTAATCTTATTTTACACCTCACCTACACAAACCCATGGCTAACCTATTGACACATAGCCTAAAGACCATTTCTACCCTAGAATTTAATGTCTTAACTCCCTAGACTCATTCCTCATGCATCCCCATGATCTCTTTAATTACCTTGGACCACTTCCTAATTTATTAACCATCAATCATTAGTTAAATTGGCTAATTTTATCCATTTTTGACTATTTCCTCCTAACCGAAGATGATCACTTCTTAACCGGTAGCGGTTGACTAGGACCGTCGATGATCACATAACACTATCCCAAGACCCATGCTCAAGAGGTTGAATCATAGAGATAGAATGAGGATCATTCAATGTAAATGACCAACAAATTTTGGTAAACCAAATTTTAACCAAAAATAGTCTAGAGACTTAGAAAGCACCTCATCATCCGAACATAGAGGATTATAAGATTGTTATTCTTCCCCCATAACTCTAAGACTTATTCAAGCTAGTAACTACCAACAACAAGCTAAGTATCTTATTCTTATTTTAATTTTTAGTTAATTTGATTCAATAGTTTAGGCTTGAATCCACTTTCCACTTCTCTTTATATCCCTTCTAGTGTTGGAGTTCTCCACTCCAAACACTGCCACTTCCACTAGAAACCCACTAACCATATTTAGCCACTTGATTAATTCTCCCTGACTTAAACATATATGAGGCTCCCTCTTGTCTCCATGAACATTAACCCACCTCAATCAACCTACCATAACCCTTTTCCAACTTACCCATATCCTATTCTACCTAGAACCAACACCCTATCAAAACCCATAGTAACTACCAATGGTCATATTTGACTATCAGCAGTCACATGTCAATTAGTGATGGTCAGCCCTAACTATCAATGATCATACCTTAATTGGTTATGGTCACTGTGTAACTTATTTCATCCAAAATAGCAAGCTAAAAACACCTACTCACCTCAACCAAAACCTTATTTCTCAGTCCCTGTCACTATACAAACTCAACAACAACAACCTAAACCATACATTAATAGTTTATAATTTCATTTAATGTTAATTTGTTAGAGCTATAATTTATTAAGAAGTATTTATGTCATTTATATTAAGTATTTTTCATTACTTATGCAACCTTTCTTATCAGCACTTTGCTTAACATTAACTTGTCTAAAGGTGGATTAACGGCCTCCAAAGAAGTCTTGCACTTCTTAGATCTAACTCACATTAGGTAGTCCACTCACTTACCTTATTAACCAATCCCATATTTAGTTTCTTTTCTATTTATAGGTCATCCTCCCTAGATAAAGAGGAGTATCTACAATCAACTAGATTATGAAGCATAAACCACATCCAGGTTCTTCTAACTCACCCTTGTTCTTTAAGGTTTACTCTTTTCTAAAATAAAATAAATGAAAAATATTTAAACACAAATCAATTTAATTCAACATAAAATATAATAAAATGCTCTACCAACCTACATACATCACTTGGCTCAAACAAACCAATGCAAACAAAAGAGAAAATTGAGGTGTTGGGAATGTGCAAGTTGCTTGAAGGAGCTAACAATCTTAATGATTATTCATGAAGCACAAACCACTAACATAGAAGCCATGACCATGAAATAGAAGTTCATAAATACTAATAACATTCTTCAAGTGCACTCACTCCAACTCCTCTTATCTTATATATACCAACAAAAAAATATTGACCTATTTTGACTTATCCAAGAGAGTGATGAGAGAGAAGAATTAGTTTTGATCAAATTTGGAAATGTTAAATCTACCTGAGCCTTGAAATTAACTATGAGGATCTCAAGAGACTTCATGAAGCTTTCACATGTGCCAAACCAGTTACCTCAATCTATATAAGCATCTTAAATTGACTTTTATATATGATCTTCTTTTTTAATGTTGAACCTACAACCATTTTAGTTTCAAACTATCCTCTAACACTTAACTAACATGTGGTACATTATATTTCACTTTTACACATATATATTCTTGTGGAAAGTTTTACATTTCATTTAGAATGACAAAAAGTTAGTATAATATGACATAAGACCAACTAGGCAAACGTGACAAATATAAATCATATTATTTGACCTCATTAATGACCATGGTAAACATTTCAAACCTAGGAGACCTTATGACAAGTTTGAATATTCAAAGGTGTTTGACCAAATTTTAACCTAGGTTAAAATTTAGTCAACATTTTGGTGATTTCCTAGAGGTAGCATGTCTTCTATGCTAAGGACTAGTTGTCTTCTCCTATCCTTGGGTGATGGAGTCACCTATATGATACATTTGGCATTGATATGAATCTGAAAATACCACAAACACACACCAAACATATCAAGGTAAAAAACACACAAAGGAAGACACTAAAAATAACACTTGTGCTGTGTAAGCACTTAAGGAAAGCACACACACAAAGACACAAAGTAACATGCCTTACTAATCATTTTCAATGCATATAAACAATAAATCATTTGTATTTCTTCTAAAAATTACACCATATACAAGACAATAAATAATAGCTTACACTCTAAAATATCATCTTTTGGATTTTCTCAAACCATTATGACACTCACCTTTTAGAGGAATCTGAAGATGTCTTGTTTACAACTTTATAGAGGTGTGGGATAAGCTAGTTGAGGGAAACCTTGATTGACTAAAGATTCCTCTTTTGGTTCATAGAGGTATGAAGCAAAGTTTTCACAAAGACCCTTACCTCTTACCAACTTGGTCACCTTGATGTCAACATCATACTCCATTACCTTTTTAATCCACCCTACCCTCTTTTCATTGAGGTATTTTCTCAAAAGGAAATCCTTAGTGTTATGATGAGAAACCATAATGTGGATCCTATTGTTTGAAAGCATAGTTATAAACTTATTTAGTCCTCTTATAATATCAAGGACATATTTTTCCACAAATGTATACTTGACTTCATAGTCCTCAAAACCTTGACTAAATAATGCAATTGGTTTTTCAACACCCTCATCATTATTTTTCATAAGCATAGCTGATATAGTATCAACGTTAAAAAATGAATATAACATGAAATATTTAACAAATAAGGATTTAAAAGAGTGGGATATTGTGCAATTGCTTGCTTAATGGCTTCAAAACTACTCTTACCCTCCCTAGTCTAATTGAATAATTGATTATTCTTGAGCATGGCTATGATAGGCTGAACTAAAGATGAAAAACCAGGTATGAATCTTCTCACAAAGTTATCTTGACTAATAAAATTTAGATTCAGTTTTTTCATAATGGAAATGATAGGCCTAGAATAACCTATATCCTTTCAAGGTCAATGGCTAGGCCATCCTTAGAAATAATGTGTCCTAGAATCTTACCTTCATGGATAGTAAAAATGAACTTTTTGGGTTAAGAGATACCCCATCATGCCTATAATTTTCAAAAACTTGCCTTATATGTTTCATGTTCTCATTTTCATCCTTAGAGAACATGGTTATATCATCTAGATACCCTAGAAACATCTCATTGATTACACCTTTAAAATCCATGTCCATTGCCCTTTAAAAGGTGGTACCAACATTTGATAAGCTAAATGGAATATTCCTATAAGGAAATGTCCCCCATTTTGTATTAAATTTTGTCTTGAATTGATCATATTCATTCATCAAAATCTAATTATAGCCAGAATATCCATCTAGGAGTGAGAAGCATTGGGAACCTGAAATAACTTGTAAAATCTGATCCATAGTAGGTAAGGTGTAATGGTATTTGAGTGACATCCTATTAAGATCTCCAAATTCCACACAAATTCTTATTTCCCAATTCTTCTTCCTAATAGGCACAAGGTTAGTTACCCAAATTGAGTGCTTGATAGGAAAGATTATCTTATATTCAAGAAGCTTAGTGAGTTCCATTCTCATGAGTTGTTCAACTTTGGGATTAATAGGCCTTTGTTTTTGACTAACTAGTTTGACTCCAAGTTCTAACTCAATGGTATGATGAGATAGACTAGGATAAAACCCTTTTATATCTTTATATTCCCAAGAAAATATGTCATGTAACTCTCTACACAAATCAATGAATGCTTATTTTTTTGAAGTGGAACATACCTTGCCTAGTTTGAGGAGCTTGTCCTTGAAGATTAAGAATATTTAATAGTTCTCCTCCTTTGTATAAATGCTCACATTATATTTATTCATTTTCTAATATTAATTAAATATAATCTCTAAAGTTACCAATCCTTTAATTATATTTTTTATTCTCAACTGTATTGTTTTATTCTCAAATTGATCATGGAGTCTCTTCAGATTTCTTGAAGAGAACTCATCTTCATTTTGCAAAAATTGTACAATATGTTGTCACTATAAAACACTTTCCAAGAGACCTCATTATAAGGAATTGAAGGTATTAAAATGACCTTGATATGTGATTGTCTTCCTTCCTCTTTTATGATAATAGGTGTGTCAAATTGTGCCCTTATAGTGGCTAAACTATTAGCATGATTATTCTTCTCTCTTGGGATTGATTGTATGTTCAATGCATTGAAGTATTCAAGAAAATCCCACACCCTATACTTATAAGACTTAATCAAAGGGTTATTTTCAATACTCACATTCCTTATTTGATGCAAAATTAGTTTACTATCTCCATATACTTTCAAATTCTTGATCCCTTTCCTCTTTGCCCATTGAAGACCATGAATCAAACCCTCATACTTAGCCACATTATAGGTACAACTGAAATAAAATATATAAGAAGAGTAATAATATTATTTGGATGGAGAAACTAACATAACACCAACTCCTATACCAATATTTCTTGTATAACCATCAAAGAACATCTTCCACATTCCATCACTCTCACTTTCTTCCTTGGTGAGTGAAGGTATTGGTATTTATTCCTCATGTAAGCAATACGCTACCAAATAAATACATTCCATGAAATCATAAGGATAATTTTAATATGTGTTAGCACCATACTCATGTAGAAAAATATCAAAGATACCTTCAATTTTGGAGGATGTCCTGTCATCTATAGCATGCTCTTCTTGATCATTGATGGTGAAATTTAGTTTACAACTTGATTCCACATATGGCTCAATATCAAATTTGGCCAATGGTTGTGTTATAATAGTTACCTTGGTGCATCAATTTGTAACACTCCTTTTATATATGGCTCATATTTAAATCCCAACTTGTCTAGCACAAGTTTGGGCATAACTGAAGTAATTACCCCACTATCCACAATGCAATTATGGACTAGTTTGTCTCCCACAATGAGGGTGAAATAGAAATGTGGGGGATTTTCAAATTTAGTGGAAGGTTAAACAATGTTATTAGGATCGTTAGTGAGGTATAAACCACCATGTCTTGATGTTTTATGATTTATATGGATTTGTGACAACTAATCTTGAAGTAATTCTTTTTGATCGGGCATGTGAATCACTTCCCAAAGAGATATGGATGTTTTAGTAATCTTCAAAGAATAAATGATATTCAAAGAAGGAAAATTTACCTTTTATTATATCCTTTTAGTCAATGAAGTGTCTTGATCTTGAGGCAATGGAATACTTTGAGCCACTCTTCCCAAATTTTGATTTTGAAGAGGTGTAGGAGTTGTAGAAGCTACCACATTTGCATTCACACTTTGTTGCCTTCAATGAGGATTATTTAGACTTGTATCAACATCTTGAACATCTCCCAAGGATATTCTATTTGAACTTGTGTTAGCTTCAACTAAGGTACCTTGGTTTAGGACAAATGTATCTTCCACTTGAAATTTTTCCAAGCTCACTCCTTGGTTGCCACACCCTTCATTAAATTTTGATTGCATCAGGCTTTCATATTTTGCTATCAATTGAGGACTAGGTCCTCATTAAGATACCAAGGCTTGTCCTTCACCTTCATTAGCATTCATATACTATCCTTGAGGCTTATATTCTTTGTCTTGAACCAAGTTACTATGGATTACAACCATGGTTCTTGTGTTAAGAGTAGAGTTTGGATTATAAGCATTGGGCGGTCTATTAAAGTTAGGCTGACCTTATCCCCTCCCTTGTGCTGAGGTGGGAATATATTTGCTTATGGAGGGTCATAGTATGGATTTTTTTAAAATTCAAATTGTTGATTTAATTTCCTAACTTGAGTTTCTAAGGTCTTGTACTTTATTTCCCAATCAATGTTATCTTCTAACTTCTTTGAATAATATCTAGATTTATTTCTTGAACTTGGGATTGGAGTAAGACTTACAGAAATAGAAGACATGTTACGTAGAATATGAATGGATAATTGTAGATGGAGTTTACCATCTTGTGTCAAACCATTCTTATCTGTAATATTTATATCTTAGGCTTCAAAAAAAGTGTATCCACCCATGGATTGCAACATGATTGTTATATAAATCCTAATAGATCTTAGGTATGTTGGAAAAATAAAACTTGTACGGGGTATCATGGGAGGTGGAAACCTATACCATGTTATTTGGAACCTCTCATTCAAGTCATGCATAGTTTCTTTAAGACCTCTCTGAATCATATCCAGTTGATGAATGAGTGATGTGTGATCACTTTTGTCTTCAAATATTTGAGTCAACAACTCTCCAAACTCATCCCAAAAGGTGATAAATCCTCCTACTGATGTTATATAATAATCAGGATGTTTTACCCTAAGATACATGGCAAGTAACTTGATTATAATGTTAACTTTAGTAACATTATGGAAATTTTATAAGTTAGATATGTCCCTAATAGTCTCACTTGGGGTGATAGGACCTTCCCCATTGAAAGTGGGAACACTCTTGGTGCAATTGGGAGGGATATAATCATAGGCATTGAGGTGTTTATGATTTTAAATATTAAAGGTTAGGAAAGCATGTTGCCTATCTATGCTATCCTCAAATTCCACTTCATTATCTTTCTCTTCTTGACTTGTGAATTCTTCTTGCTCTTTAAATTTCAAGATAGGCTCACGATATTGAACTTCAAGAGGAAGTTCAGGTTAAGGGAGTAGATTTATAGGATAGTTACCTCTACTAGTATTTTACCTAGTAAGTACCATGAAGCATGAAAAAAAGGAATAAGAAAAAAAAATTTATAACAAGATATTACCTTTGATGGAGTCACCAAATGCTAAGTAGAACACATGTATGCAGTTGTGATGTCAAGACCAACATTCACTTTGATAAGACATGCTTGAGATAATAGTCCCATTAGGTGTGTTAAAATTGTTGTCACTTAATTTTTCACCCTTAGATAGGTAGTTTAGGTATTCTCCAAATTTATTGAAATATTAGATTACCTCTAGGCCTATGGGTTGCCCACAACAGAGGTAAACCTCTAGATTGAAAGGGCTTGCTCCCTAGATTTGTCTTTGATAACTTATTACCTATACTACTTATTTGTTTGGATGAAAAGAGATAGAAAGAAACTTGAAAATGACCTATCCTAATGAGATGATACACATATATGATCTCTACTATACTACCATTAAATTTTACTATGAAAGATGACTAACAATACTAGCTTCAACATCCTATATTACTCTAACATAAAGGTTTCAAACATGAAGGTGATATGCACTACAATTCTCAAGGTGAATAGATAAGAGGCATAATTATAGAAAATAATTATATTCCTTACACTTAGATATATACAATAACATTAACTACACTTCATGTGACCTATTAGAGAGTAAACTACTTGTACAAAACATGAGAGAGTAAAGTGAATACAAAGATAGATGATTATCACTTATCAATAAACTTTGCACTACTTCACATGATAAACAAAGAGTTATGGAATAAAAATTAGATTTAAATATTTATTAAAATTCAAACATAAATATTCAAACTATAAGGGGGATTTTCCATACTAGACATGGATTGATTTATAATGCCAAAATGGATTGCATATATAGAGCATAAGAGAGGAGAGAGGAGTGAAGTTGAATAGTCACAAGGCCAAGTCTCAAGATGTAAAAGCTAATTAAAATTTGGGATAGTTATTTTTAATATAGGCTATGAATTTATCTTGGACAAGTGTCCATCTCAATTACATCATTCTCCTGAAGTTGGCATAGAGACCCTCATTGTCTTACTTGAAATTGTGTTCCTCAATGAGGAGTCCACTTGACTATTCATAATTGTCTTAGAATTTATTGACATATATCATATGAATTAGGAAGTTTATGACATTATTTTTTTAAATCATATACATTCCTCAATTTATGATCCCCTCTTTTTTACTTGTCACTTACCTTCTTACAATCACTCATTAGCTTTCTAGGCCTGAATCCTTAAAGTTGTCACTAGAGTGACCTATAGGTGTCTAAGGAGATTCATTGTATAAGGGTTAAATAATTATTCAAAACCTATTTTCCTTCATTTTAATTAGGTATACTTCAACATAACTCAATACCACAACTACCATCTTCAAATTGGGTAGTCCCCCTCTTTCTCACTATCTAGTTCAAGACTGCCTGTAATGACTAACTTAATAGAGGTATTTTCATACATAACCAAAGTGATAATTGGGTATTAAGAGTTATAAAAAGTACCACATACCTCCCATAATGACATTAATTTATCAATTCCTTTTTTTACCTATCAAACACCTCAAATTATACAAAAAATATAGAATTAGGCTTGTTCGTACAAGTGACGGTATAGAATAACTAGATGTCAAGGAGCCTGTGAGAGTTCCAAGCATGTAAAAACCATATTATAGGTATATTTACCCCTCCTAGATTCATTTCCATTCATATTTTATTCATCATGTTTTTGAGAGGGATTTAGGAGGGTTTTAGGTCATTTAGCTTATTAACAATGATTCATAAAAGCTAGACGCTTAACCCTCAAACCAATTCCATAAATTTTGATTTAAAGACCCCCCTAAAATATTTCTTGTTGTAATCACAACCACTAAGATGGGTGGGGTGAATTATTGGCCTTAAAAAAATCATTAAAATTCACTTGTCATTCATTAACCTTTTAAACCAATATAATAATCAAGTAATGCATAGAGAAGCAATCACATAAACATCAAACAAAATATCAACACATGAACACAAATATATGTGGGAAACCCTCATGGGGGATCTCTAAAGGATTCAATTTCCCAATCCCTATTCTCTGAGTTTATTCAAGCCCATTGGTAAAAATCCATCTCAGAAGGTACACCTCTTAAGAAAAATAAAATAACAAAATGATTTTGACATTCAGAAATTATCTCAATAACTTCATATGGAAGCAAAAATTCTAGGGCTTTACCTATTTCAGCATTAGGCAAAATTTCATTCATATTGATAGGGAGCTTGTCTGTATCACATTTTCTACCCTCAGATACCTCTTGCTCCATTTTGTAGGCTCCCTCCAAACTTTGAGACTCATGAACCATTTCCAAAGCTTGTAATTTGTCTTTGTCTCCTCTATCATAGTTCAGATCTAAGCAAATATTGAATCCAAATTGCCTTGTCTTAGTCTTAAGCCTCATGGAAACTAGTAGGAGGAGCTGCAGCAAAAACTATAATAGAGGTCATTGGTCCAGTGAAACTATTGAATTGAATCAATAATGTACTTAAAGGTTATAATACCTTTATTAGAACTATATGCCATCCTTTCTAGTTATTTCCAAGAGAAAGTCTAAATAATTGGAGGGGGGATGTAAGCCCTAATTTTTCCTTGTTTATTATTTATGTTCACACTATTATAAATAATGTGATAGACTTAGTTTCCTTTGAGTTTCCTTTGATTTGAAAGCATAGGGTGCCAAGAATGTATTATTTTCTCTCCAACAATTATGTTTCATGTGTGTGGGGGGGGGACTATTTGAGCTAACAAACTTACATTAGTTAATTTGTTATATGGGTATCATGATACATTGGGAGTGAATATTATTGTTTTGATACATGGACATTAGGGATGATTGGATTAATTGATCTAGAATATTTATATCATTTTGATTATGTATATGTATGTTTTGATATTTGAAATTTGAAATTTTGGTATTATTTTATATGATGAGTTTGAAATATTGAGATTCTTTTGGATGGTTATATGTATGCTCTATATGAGAGAATATATTTATGGGGATTAAATTTTCATTATGTCACTTTGGATATCATGGTATGATTGTGGGGGTGGGAGCGGATGGGAGGGAAAGACAGCGTGGATGCAGGGTAATTTGGGACAAAAGAGGGGGGCTTAAAGTGCCTTTTTTTCTTTCTAAAAATAATAATATTGTAACTTAGATATTTAGTTCGAGACACTAAGACAAAAAAATTTATGATAATGTAATGAATGTGGTTTATATGTATATGTATTTCAATACCCAGATGAGAAAAGTATGTAAAATTGATACATTTATGACAATGACAATAACATTTTGTGAAAAATTAACTAGATTACATGTGTACAGACACACTATTTTGGAGTAAATGAATGAATTTTTATATAAAATTAAATATATCAATAGAAAAAATGTGAAATATTGTTGAGAATATTTTTTCTTAATTTTTAATATACATATACGTATGTACGTACATACATACAAATAAAATAATTTTACAAGTCAATAAAATTATAAAAGTGAAACTGCAAATATATGAACACAAATTTTGACCTTAACTTTATATATGTATGTATGTATATACACATACATACATATGTATATGTATTTATATATATATGTATATATATACACATAATAATATATACATATGCATATATACATGTGTGTGTGTGTGTGCATGTGTGTGTGTATATACATACACATACATACATATTCAAAGCATAACCAATGATGTATATATTTTTGAAATATATATACAAATATAGATTTATTGAAATATACATGTATACATACATGTATATGTATGCATGTATGTATCAGTCAAAGCATAATACCGTGTCCCACTAACCGGGTATAAAATAATTTTTTTAAAAATCCTAAAAAATAATTAACAATTTTTAAAAAAATTAGAAAAATATATATGCACTGCGTATTTGTAATATATAGTCTAAAACATATTTGTTGATTAATTTCAATGAACCAAACTCAAGATATTTTGAGGAGAATATGAATGTGTATATGGCCTCTTTCTGCCAAAAAGTGGGACACGTTTTTATACTTTGACCTGTATGTATATATGTATTTACACACTCACATGCACACACACATACATCTACATGTATGTATGTATGCATGTATGTATGTATATATGTACATATACACACACATATATGAATGTGTGTGTACATATATACATGTGTGTGTGTGTGTATGTACACACGCATACACACATATTTAAAGCATAGCCAATGATATGTAGATTTATGAAATATAAGTTTAAAAATATATATCAATGATAAAAAAGCTATTAAACTATTTGTAATGATATATGAAAGAGCCATAATGAGAGATGATAAGTAAAAATTAATAAATAATTAAAAATAATAATTTAATATTAAGTAAAATTATATATTCAGAAACTAAATTCTCATATCTACACACACACACACACACACACACACACACACACACACACGTATACATATACATATACATTTGCCTATTCCAATGTGTCTACACAGATTGATAAAACATATAAATTAAACAAAGTCATGTTGGTTGATCTCTGACAGGTTTTTGGATTCAATTTAGATCCTCTAAGCCTAAAACCAATGCAATTTTGTGGGAAGACTTGTGAAGTTGAAATTTATATGCTTTAGAAGGGCATACATTATGTGCTCTTTAAAGAAGTGTATATACCCTTTGTAAAGGGAACACACCCTTTATAAAGGGCATGCTTAAAAACATATGTGCCCTTGTATAAAGGGCATACACCTTTTAGGGCCAGGAATGCAATATTTAAATTCTGGTTCAATTTTTATTTCAAAAAAGGCATGCACCCTTTTAAAAATGGTAATTGCCTTTTGCAATCAATATCTTTTTTTTCTAAAAATGACTTTTTTTTTTATCCCCCAACTTTGTGCATTCCCCTAGTGATATAATGTTTTGATGTGCACAATGAATGTGTAGGTGATAGGAAAACCAATTGAGGGAACTTGAACTACATAGGACATCAAATGACCAATGTGTTCATTAGGATGTTAAATGCTTTATTAATCCTCATTATAAATTGTCTATGTTTGGAATCTTATATTTAAATTCCAACCTCATTACTATTTAACCCTTGACCCCTAGAGGTTTATAGTAATCTTAGTGGATTTGTGTGTTGGCACATAAATTTTTTCCACTTATGAAACCTGGATTTTGAGATGGAGGAACATTTATTGAGGTCTATTGATCATTTTTTTACTTTCTAGTTTTTTATTTAAGTATTTCAATTATATATGTGGATGCAGAAGAATATTCTTGGAATCTTTTTGACTTTCAGACATTCTAAGACCCTCTTGAGTGCCTCATATGAAGAGATATTTATTGGAATGTAAGAGACCCATATGATATGTAAGAATAATTTATTGGCTTATGAGGAGTTATATTAAGGAATAGCTTTAAGATCAAGTCTTGGGGGATGAGTATAAAAAGTACTAAAATCTCATTGGTTCAACTCTTGGTATATTTTTTTATATATAAGAGTTATATACTTGTGGGGATTCCTTTTCATTATATTTTTAATTATTCCTCCTTTATCTCTTCATGTATTGCATGAACAAACTTTAGTGATTTTAGTGGCTTTGGACTTAGGGTTTGAAGAGGAAAAGATTGAAGAAAAGTATATTAAATTTGTATCAACAAGTGGACTCAAGGTAAGGTATTATTGTGGCCAAAACACTACATTCATTTTTTAATAAATAGAGACCCTAAATCTTATATCTTTTGGAGAGGGAAAAATGTCATTTTTATTTTTCCTTAATGTTTTAAATCACCACCTATGATCCTTTATTAGGAGAAAAGAATGTAATAAAATTAATTAGATGATTTACAATAATAAAATAATATATCTCATAATTAAGAATAGAATAAGCATATCTATAAATACAATTGGTGAAAGATTAGAATACTTGAATATTATGACTAAGCCACTTTGAGGGGGAAACCTCCACAATAATGCAACAAGAATATAATTTGTAGTATGATGATAAAAGACTAATCACTACCTCTTATATATACTCTACTTGGCCATGGTTATTTCATAGGTTGACCATACTAAGAACATTGATAAATATAATAAAATAATATGAAGGTATGTAATCCATAAGTTGGCCACATATATCCCTAGACACACTATAGATTAAGAGCATAACATGCTCCTTCTCTTCGAGCTCAATGTTGAACCAAACTAGGATGTTACTACAAGAACACTTCATCCTCCCATGTTATATTTTCAAAATGTATATTCTTTTATTTTTATCAAATACACCTTAAGTTCTCTAATTCGTAGTTGTTTAGTGCATGAGTGAAAGATCTCTTGATCCGTAACCTTTAGCAAAATATGCTTACATATATTGATTTTTGCATAATAATAATAATAATTTATGGAATTAATTAAAATTTAACTTACAAATTTATTTTAAACAATAATTTTACAAGAGACATCAATAAAATCAACACACGTATTTGATTATGGAGTTCGACACAATGGCCTACATCTCCGAGTCCTTTATAGATAGATCTATTAAAAATGCTTGAAAATACTTACAAGACATTTTCAAAATATATTTTCACCAACTACAAAGTTGATCCTCAAGAAAAAAATACCATAAGTCTCTTCTCAGACTTTTCTCCAATTCTACCTCTAATTCCTTTTGCAAGCCTCTTAAGCCTCTTTGCTTAAGCTTGAGCAATAACTACTTAGCTCTGAATGCATTGCAAATAAATTGAACCCTGAGCACTTTATATAGTGCTTCAATCTACAAAAATAATGGTGGATAAGCTTATCTCTTTTCCAAATATGGCCTAGCTTGATCCCCATGGTTTTTGACACATCCCATATCCCCACGGCTTATCATAAAATTATATCCATCCCACATGGATAAAGTTTGTGACATGGATAAGCTTTTAATAAAGGCATTGAATTTCCAATGCCTATGGAATAAGAATTTAAAATGGACTTGGGACATGGAAATTATGTATGTGACATGTTGGTTAAGCTTGTGGCAAGTTTATTATGGGTATGCCATGGTACTCAGGCTTTGTGACCATGCTCAGGCTTGTGGCAGTTGTGGTGGCATTAGAATTCTCCAGGCATTCATGGTAATTGGAATTAATGTGGGATAGTTGGCAAGGTGAATTATAGTCATTATGTGACTTTGAAAAATTTAACCATGGAAATAATATATTGGTGGTAAGCCACATGGTGGCTTGAAACCCACCACGTAGACCACTCCCAATCTGACACTTGTCGACATTCAATTGGACACTCCATGGCTCTATCAGTGGTACGGTCCCCCTCCATGAAAAAATTAGACTCCATTGGATATGGTATTTGTAGCCATACTTTTACATCACTATGTACATGCCTGTCAAAGATGAAGATGAAAAACTAAATAAATCTAAATTTTTACTCAAACTAGCTGCCACATGCTAATACATCACTAGTCCAGTTGGCATGCTCAAATTATGCCACCTTTAAATTTTTACTTTCCATGCCATGTCACTTTACTACCATATCAGTGACATCAGCCATGTCACTTTATTTTCATGTCATTATTTTGACTAATTTTGACCACAACTATGACTAGTCATAACTTATGCATACAGACTCCACTTTTTGAAACATAAAATGTGTTGGAAAGCTTACAATGAGCTATACATCATGGAACTAGATTTGAAACATTCCATGATTGTTAATTTTTGCATTTTAACCATCTTTGACTACTTGCTAACTTATTTTGACTGGAACTTTGACCAATTGCACAAAGAGCATACAAGCTTCATTTTCTATGTTCTACATACCACTGGAAAGGTCTCAATGGTCCCTACAAAATGGTGCAAATTTTGGTCTAGTTCAGGACCTTTTCCAAATTTACCTCTAGATCATACCTCCTCACTAAGAAGGCTTTTTATCCTCAAAAATTTGGTACTAGACCTGGTACTCCATATGAGGATCTTTTATGGCTCTAGCTCTTGGAAACTAGCTCTGACTTTGATGATTCCTTGAATGCCATTCAATTATGAAGATACTTTGATGGGTCTTTAAATTCTGAGATTGTGAAAAAAAATGTTGCATGACATCTATACAATCACCATTTTATAATAGCAACACAATTTTACAAATGTTTCCCTTCTTGGGTCTTTAAAACATATAATTGTAATGATTACAAACATTGCCCATACTTGGGTCTTATGCATTTATAAACAATGTCTATATTCAAGCATGCATACATATTTGCACATACTGAAACATATATTTTAAAATATACAACCTATCTTTCTAGTTATTCTTGATGTTTCTCATGATGACATCTTCATGTTGGCCTATAATTTTCCTGTCTAAAACATGAGTAAAATAACACTAAGGGCACCATTTTCCTATAACGGTTATTATTGATGTGCTATCATGAGATATTCTATCCCATCTTTTACAATGTTATAATGATTTTCCCTCTTGGAAAAATTTGCCTTTCTCAGAGACAAATATGTTTCTCCTATTACAATACCACTAAAATGGACTGGAATGACATCTAATTTAACTTCATCTAAAAAGCTGGAGGTAATTGCAAGCCCTAGTTTACATGTTTTACTTACATGTATGTTACTACCATCATCTATCTTTTTCAATGAATACAGTTTGAGATTTGGCTTAGTTTTCAAACCTAAGGTTTCTACATCATCTTCAAAAATTAGATTATTTTGATTATTTTTATCAAAGATAACAACTATCTTAGAATGCTTCACTATTATTCTTTTAAAGAAGTGTTGTTTGCCTTTCTAAGGTGTCAAACTCTGAATTGTTAGCTTCTCATTGACTATTTTTTCCTTCATTGATGTTGTCTCTAGTTATGATTGATAAGACTCTATCTATTTCCTGACTAAAGTTGCAATTACATCCTTTGTCTTAGGTTGTTACTAACTTTTCCTATCTTCTTTAGACAACCTCATTTTGGCAGTTTTTTAATGCATATTTTTAGGACTTTCTTGGGCATAATCAAAAAATACATTTGAGTATTTCATTTTTTCATACCTTTATGAGTCATTTGAAGATGCTTCATCCAATGTAGATATTGCATCTTTGGAGAGTGCTTCTTCTAACTCTTCAAGGTGTTCTAGCTTGCTACTTGAGTAATAATTCAACTCAGCTTTTTAGGTAATTTGTCCTTCACCCCCATATCCTAATCCTACATGAAGTGGTCTCATTGCCACTTAGATAGGCTAAACAATTTCTTGACTATTGATTTTAAGACCTTTTCCTTCAAATCCCATTTTAGCTAAAATTTTAGAACATATTCCCTTTGTGTGCTTTTCAAATGTATCAACACATGGACTTGATAAATGTTCAATGTTAGCATTCAGTATCCCTAACATTTTTAACAAAGCTAGAAGAGTTGATTTCATTATTTTCATCCTCAGAATGTACATTAAAAGATACATTAATAATCAGAATAATATTTGTTTCTAGACTTACAACATCATTTTCATTAATAGGACTAGCAGGAGTATACAACTTAGAGGAATCACTGCTATAACCAAAATATACCTTAAGTGCCTGGCTTGTTCTGAACTAAACCTCATAGGTATGGTTGGTCATCAATTAGATTCCTTCTCCTATCATAGTGTATCTAGCAAGCCAGGATGTGAGATAATAATGACCCAAAGTGGTCTCCTTGGCCTCTCTTAAAACTATGTCAACAACTAAGTTATCCAAGAATAGCCCTCCAATGCCAAAATACAAGATGCCATAATAGGTTTCATGTCCATGTACTATGCCATCAGCTCTTATGATAGTGTGAGGTAATGGAAGAGCTTTTATTTTTAGACATTGTATGATACCTTTAGTAATGTAACTAGCTCTAGAACTCCAGTTAAAATAGATCTGCATGGACTTCCCCTCAGCAATAACAGTACAATTCTACCTTTGAGTTTCCTTAGAGCATAGCATAATATCTAGCACTTCAACTGGTAGTAGCTATTGCATTAGAGATTCTGGAGTTGTATGATGATGTACTACTAGTTAGGTTGGTTGATGGCTACTGGACATGGCTGGTGCTCTACCTCTCTCCTTGTTCTACTTATAAAACCATAACAGAGCCTGACTAGGGTGCAATATCTAGCATTTCTTGATAATATGACCTCATTAGGCACAATGTCTACAAGTCTCTAAATCTTCTCGTATCCTTTTCTTCTATTGGTATTCTTGTTGTAGTTTTACATGCATCATATTAATGCTTTGTTGGAGTTTTTTTTATTTGCTTCTCATGTCTTGACTCTATCATTTATCGACATTGATCTTGGGATTGCAGGGATTGCATTATTGCAGTGACAATGGTATTCAGTAATAATTTAATTTATGTTATCATTAGGTCCATTATATTATAATAGCTAAATTTTGCTTAAAAAATAAAACCATAAATTCATCCATGAACTTAGCTTGGATACCAACCTGATCCATAAAATTTAGTAAAATATACTTACATATATTGATTTTTACTTTATATTAATAATTTATGGAATTAATTAACATTTAACTTGTAAATTTATTTTTAAAAATAATTTTGTAAGAGACATCAAGAAAATCAACACACGCATTTGATTATGGATTTCGACACAATGGCCTACATCTTTGGGTCCTTTATAGTTTGATCTATTAAAAATGCTTAAAAATACTTACAATACATTTCCAAAATGAAATTTCACCAACTGCAAAGTTGATTTTTAGTTAAAAATGCCATAAGTCTCTTTTTGGACTTTTCTCTAATTCCTTGTGCAAGCCTCTTAAGCCTCTTTACTTAAGCTTGAGCAATAGTTGATTTTATCTGAATGCATTACAAATAAATTAAAACATGAGCACTTTATATAGTGCTTTGGACTATGGAAATAATGGTGGAGAAGCTTATCTCTTTGCCAAATATGGCCTAGCTCGATCCCCATGGTTTTTGGCATATCCCACAGTCTTCATTCATTATCCCCATGGTTTATCATAGCATTATATCCATCCCACATGGATATATTTTGTGACATGGCTAAGATTTTAATAAAGGCATGGTCATGGAATTGCCAATGCCTATGACATAGGCATTTAAAATGGACTTGGGATGTGGCAATTATGGATATGACATGTTGGTTAAGCCCATGACAAGTTTGTTGTGGGTATGTCATGGTACTCAAGATTTGTGACCATGTTCAGGCTCATGGCAGTTGTGGTGGCATTGAAATCCTCATGGAATTCATAGAAATTGGAATTAATGTGGGATAGTTATCATGGTGAATTATAGTCACTATATGACTTTTAAAATTTTGACTATGGAAATAATATAGTGGTGGTAAGCCATATGGTGTCTTGAGGACCCACCACATAGACCACTCCCAATATGACACTTGCGAATGTTTAATTGGATGATCCATGGATTTATCAAATGTAGGGTCCCTATTCTTGATAAATTTAGACTCCACCGGCTATCATCCCCATAGCCGACCTTTTACATCACTACATACACACTTGTCAAAGATGAAGATGAGAAACTGAACAAACCTAAATTTTTTCTCAAACTGGTTGCTACATGTTACTACATCATTGGTCCACTTGGCATGCTCAAACTATGCCACCTGTAAATTTTTACTTGCCATGCCATGTCACTTTAATGACATGTCAGTGATGTCAACCACACCACTTTATTTTCATGTCATTATTTTGACCATAACTTTGACTGGTCATAACTTCCACATACAAACCCCATTTTTTGAACTATAAAATATGCTAAAAATCTTAAGATGAGATGTATGTCATGGAACTAGATTTAAAACATTCCATGATGGTCATTTTTTATAGTTTGACTAGCTTTGACTACCTATTGACTTGTTTTGACTAAAACTTTAACTAGTTTCACAAGAAGCATACAAGCTCCATTTTTTGTGTTTTACATACCATTGTAAAGCTCTCAATGGGCCATACACAATGGTGTAGGTTTTGGTTTGATTTAGGACCTTTTTTGAATTCACCTCTAGATCATCTCTTCAAGTTTTAGAATGACTTGGCCTTCTTCATCCAATTCAATTAACTCAGTTTGAGTATAAATTTTATGTCCAATTACCTTATTTAAGTAAGATACATGGAATACTAAATGTATGCAAGTGGACAAGGACATAATACTTAGGGGAAAACTTCTTATCATTTTTATGTTGCTTCAGATGTATTTGATTAAATGGCTAAAAACACACAAAAACCTAATAACTTCTATCAAAATGTCACTCACTATGATGTTGATCTTCTTGATACTTCATTCTATTTTGTACCATTGCTAAATTATCTTACAAACTAATTGGTACCTCCTATTGATAGTGAATGTGTTCCTCAACAACTCAAACCTTAAGATGCACTATTAAAGATGAAGTGATGGATGGGGGTTAAACCCATATAATGCCACAAAGAGAGAAATTTTGGAAGAAGTGTGAAAATAAGTGTTATACCACCATTTGATAAGTTGTAGCCAATGAACCCATTTATCCTATTTTTAAAAAATAAAACAAAAAAGATACTCTTCTAGACATTTGTTGACTACCTCTATTTTTCCATCATATTAAGGATGATAGGATACACTATGATCTAATTGGGTGCCCAAACATGCAAATGATCTAGTCCAAAAATTATTAATAAATATGGGATCTCAGTCACTTATAATGATTTTTAGATTACCGTGTAATTTTTTAACTATATTGGGAAAAGCAAAAGCTATTGTACTAAAAAAAAATTTGTGACAAGGAAAAAAGAGCACAATTGGTTAGTCGATACACAACTACCATGATAACATTTTCACCCACAGACTGTGGTAACCTAGTAAGAAATCCATGAAAACCTCCTCCCAATATTGACTAGGGATGGATAAACACTACAAAATACCTAGGGTCTTAATAGTTTCACCTTTGTTCTATTAACATACCATGCATTCAACCACATATTTTTAGACATCCTCCTTGAGTCCTTCCTAAAATAAATCTTGCTTAGATCTATGATATGTTTTCAAAAATCTTGAGTGACCTCCCATTGGATATGCATGAAGTTCTTGAAGAATTTTATGTTTGAGGAGAGAATGCTTATAGAGGTATAATATATATTTATACCATAATGCATTCCCCTTCCATGTAATTTTTTTAGATCCCCTGGAACCTTGTTAAATATTTTAAATCAGATCATGAGTAGCATTGTCATTCTCCCATTCTAATCTTTTCATCTAGCCAATATACCTTCTAAATAGTCATTGTGCATAACAATGCCTCAACTAATTCATCCTTTGGGGATAGTGCATCTGCCACCACATTCTCTTTTTCTTTCTTATAGACTATTTAAAAATCATAACCTAAGATTTTAGTCACCCATTTTTGTTGTTATTCAGAAGATAATCATTATTCTAAAAAATATTTGAGGCCATCATGATTAGTCTTTAACTCAAAGTGATGACCCATCAAATAAGGTCTCCATTTCTTGACTGAATGAAAAATAACCATCATCTATTTCTCGTAGATTGGCTTAAGCCTATTTTATTCCCTTCAATTTGTGATTCTCAAATGCAAGTGGTTTATTTCTTTCATAGGTATAACCCCCCTGTTATATCCTAATGCATCACATTCTAGAATAAAATTTTTAAAAAATTTAGAAGTAGTCAAATTGGAGTGGTGCACATAACCATTTTCAACTATTCAAATGCCTTGGTAGTTGTATCAGCCCACTGGAAGAAATATTTCTTCAATAAATATGTGAGTGGGGTTGTGATGATACCATAATTTTTGATAAACCTACAATAGTAACCAATTAGCCCTAGAAATCCCTAAAGGTTATTGAGTGCCTTGAGAACCTGCCACTTCATCATTTCTTGGATTTATTTAAGATCAACTTTCACTCCATATAAAATAATATGACCCAATTAATCTACCTCTTAGACACCAAAAAGACATTAGGAAGGTTTTACATAAAGCTAATGTTGTTCTATAATTGAGAGTACCTATTTCACATGATTCAAATGTCTCACCAATTTCTTCTATAAATTAAGATGTCATCAAAAAACACCAACACAAACTTTCTCAAAAATGGCCTAAAAATAATATTCATCAAATTCTAATGTAGATGGTGCATTTGTGAGGCCAAAAGGCATGACCATAAATCCATAATGGCCTTCATTAGTTTTAAAAAAAAATTTAGGTATGTCCTCTACTTAGATTTGAATCTGATGATACCCAAAGAAAAAATCTAAAATGGTAAAATAAACCACACCATGCAATTCATCTAGAAAATAATCAATTACTGGAATATGAAACTTATATTTTATGGTGTACTTGTTGAGTTCTCTATAGTCTGGGCACATCTTCCAAGTGTCATCCTTCTTCCACACCATAACTGTTTGGGAGGAATATTGACTTTGGTTGTGTTAGATGATTCCTACCTCCAACATCTCCTACACCATATTTTCAATTTAAATTTTTTGGGCATAGGGATATTTGTAGGGTCTAATGTTGGGTGGTGTAATTTTAGGAACTAGTTTGATACATGGTCATGCACTCAGCTTGATGGAAGTCTTTTTGGAATGTCACCAAAAATAACATAATGGTCATCCAACACCATTTGTAAATCAAGAAGGGTAGGATCCTTGGTTGGTTGAACTTGTATGGAAAATAAATGTGCCATAAATATTTCAACATCTTTTCTGAGAATCTTTATTATCTACTAGGAACTGACTAGTTATGGAGATTTAACCCTTAATCCATGTAGTTCAAATGTCATGCCTTCTAAATGCACATGAATATTTCTTAGAAATTCATCTCAATAGTTCCCAATGTGGTGAGCCTTTGCACTCACAAAATAATGTCAACCCATCCCATGGAAAAAGAAAACATATGAGAATCTAACAGGTAGTCTACTATAGCAAGCTTAATAGTTTGGTATTTTTTAGAATAGTTGATGGTATCACCATCTACAATCATGACCTTAAATTAATGGAGCTAGGTAAATAAAATAGTTCAAATGAGTATCCAACTTACTGTTGATGAAGTTGTGTGTACTCCCAAAGTTAAAAAAATACATTAACCTTATATTTCTTGAGAAAACCCACCACATTAAGAGTTTGAGGAGCATCAATACCATAAAGTGCATGGTAGGAAATATAGTTTGAGAATATTCAGATTCATCCTTAGGTTCATCCAAACCTGCACCTGAGGCTTCATCCTCTTCATCATCCTCTTGGTGCCTTCAATGTAAAATAGCTTATTTTTATCACAATGATGTCCTTTGACCTATTTGATATCATAGTCAAAACATAAACCTTTTGTACACTTCTCCTCAATTTACTAAGGGGTCAATTGGGTAGGCTAAGGAAATGATGGTGCTGGGAAAGTGCATCCACAAACATTAGTGAAAGGTATTAATTTGAGAATATTTTTTTCCTCTACCATGCATTCCCTTGGGATGGCTTTAGATACTAAACTAAGACTAAACATGCAAACCTTCAATTGGATGTTATCCATGAGGCCACCTAAAAAAAGGTCATTCAAAATTTCCTTAGTGATGTCCACGACATGTAAGGAGACATTCTAAAATTGATGAATATAATCATTTATGTTCCATGTTTTATGTAGTCTAGCTAGCTATTTGAATTAGTTTTTTGATACACTATTGTGATATTAGAGTTGTAGATCTTAAAAAAATACAGACCAAGAAATGGAGAGACCCTTCTTTTTATTTTTAGTACATAACCATTGATACTAATTGAATTTCTTAGGTTCCAAATACAAAGAGGCCATGAACACCTTTTTGAGCATGGAATATGATGTAGATCAAATAAATTTTAAATTTGAGTGATCCATGTGAGTGGATCATTAGCATAAAACTCATGTAGGTATACTTTTGGAAACATCAACTTCAAAACATGATTGGTGTTGTGATTCTTTAGAGTAGGATAACTGGACTAGAGTGGTGGAGGGTTATTTTATAATGGTTAAGTTGTAAAGTTGGCTAATTACCTAGTTATTTTTTGCAATTGATCACACAAGCCATTCATTTCCCCTCTCAACCCCATGATGTCCCCTTTAACCATATCGAGATCATCTTTCTGCAATACACCATGAACCTTTGACTTAAGTTGTTGAACCACGTTTGAAATAAATGGATCATTAGTTCTAGACTCCATGATATCCTTATAAGGATTTTTAGGATTTTTTTGTCTTTTATTGCATCTATATAAACTTTCCCAAATTGAAGATTTTATACCACTCATAATGAATTTGCTTAGATGATGCACATAAATATAATAATATATCATAAAATTAAGAACAAAATAAGTAGATCCATAACAACAATTGGTGAAAGTGGAAAATACTTGAATATTATGACTAGTCCACTTTGATGGGATAACCTCCACAATAATGCAATACCAATAGAATTTATAATATGATGATAAAATACTAAGCACTACCTCTTAAATATACTATACTTAGCCATGGTTATTCCATACACTAACCATACTAAAAACATTGATAAATACAATAAGATAATAAGAAGTTATGTAAGTCACAAGTCGGCCACACATATTCCTAGACAAACTATAGTTTAAGGGTGTAACAAAGGAATAATGATTTAAAAAAAAACTTGCACCACTTAAATAATGTAGAGGACAATGGTCACATGAGGTATTTAATTGGAGGGTATCCATTTCCAATTTTTGAAAATGTATCCACCTCCCCTCTTTTCAAATTACAGGCTCATACCCTAAAATGAAACCCTAAAATTATTTAATTAAAAATAAATAATTAATGAGCCCCTCAAATTTAACCTAAGAATTAATATTATGAATAGTTGATTAAATATTTAATAATACAGTCATGATTTTAATTATAATCACAACTAAAATTTTAATTCAATAATAACTAATTTTATGAAATATATAATTATATTTACCTAATATAAATTTGATTTTAATCATTATCATGATTAAAATTATGAAATATAAAACTAAAAATAAAACCATATGAAAACGTAACTTAAAGAATGTTTATAATAGGTATCCAAGCATGACATATCCTTAGGTCCTTGTCTCTATTAAGATTAAATGAGTGTTTCCTAATTTCAATGGTTTCCCTTAATTTTTGCTTATAGAAATAGCTTTCCATGGAGATGTCCTTGGTATATTTAATGCATATAGCATGTTTGGTTTTGCATGAGTGAACCACAAGAGCCAAATTTGCCTTCCTTTAAAGATGAATATCCATAGAATGTTCTTTGATTCTTGTACAGATGGATCTTCTCATTTCCTATAAGGGATTTTACATGATCATTAAACTGTGTAGACCTTGTTATGTAAGCTAGGGTCTAGAGAATATCTTTATAACCCTACAACCATATACAACTTGTTGATATGAAGGAAGGTAGTTTGTATATTTTACATCTGATAATTTTAGCTATCTTATTAGAAATAACTTTAATATAACACAAGAATTCTACCAGGTTGCCATCTAAAGACACCTTTTCACTCCACCTCTCAATATTACTTTTGGCTTGTCTTATATCCCTAGTGACTAGTTTCCCCATGTAACCATTCATTCTAAAAACTATTTTTAAATGCTAAATTTATTGTTTTAGGTTGACATTATCACAAATTTTGAAAGCTTTGGTGGCCAAAATTTTTAACACTCCTGCATTTTGAGTTGGGTGATGATGAGAAGAAGCATGCAAGTAAAGGTCTGTGTGGGTGCTTTTTTTGTACACCTTCCTAGCTAGGGAACCATCCCATTTTTTGGAAATGAGGAAATATGAAAAAAGGTAGGTTTCCCCCCTCAATTTTTTTGATAAATTTTATGTTGTTCATGAGACTATTAAGGTGGGAGTGAAAGTCTTCCAAATTGTCTCTTTTATGTTGTCAGCATAAGTTGGTGTCATTGGCATATCTCTTCCACCATCTAGGTTTTAGAGGAAAGGTGTGTAGATAAATCTCTTAAAACATGTCCATGAAGAGGTTGGATACCACCAAGGAAAGAGGTGAACCCATTACCATACCTTCACATTGTTCATAGATCACACCCTTAAAGGAGAAGAAAGTAGAATTTAGACACAAAGCTACCAATGATATTGTTTTCTCATTTGTGAGATTCAAGACTACTTCTACTTCTTATTCAATATTAAATTTTGTGAAGATGGAAACCACATCAAAGATAACCAATAATTCCTCAATGGTTAGCCCTCTTATCCTTGATAAATTCCATGAAATCCCCTGATTTCCACATAAAATAGGAAGTATTTCCCACTAGAGGCTTCAATTTATTGGCTAAGAATACTATAAGACTATGGGTAGGAGATTCAATGGTGTCAACAATAGACCTTAAAGGATAACCTTCCTTATAGATCTTCAAGGCACCATAGACCCTAGGGGTAACCTCTTTGTTGGGAATCAATTTTTTATTGGTCAAGGCATGCATAAAATAATATTTGATAACCTTTGTCACATTATTTAAATTGTGTGAAACTAGGTTATGATTAAGCCTCCCATAGCTACCACTATTAATGAGGTGGTCTTCCATCTTAGCATCATAATCCACACAGTTCATAATAATATTTACATTTCCTTTGTTAGCATTGATGATCATAATGTATTTTTTGTTAAGTTTTAGGAACCCTCCAGTCCTCTTTAGATATGTTGTTTGGAGGGGGTTTTACATGAAGTAAAGCTACTGCATAGTCTTGCCTGAACTCTTCTAGAACATTTAAAGGAAGGTTTTTTAGACAAAAGTATTTTAACCTTTTAGGACTTAGTGAATGTAAATCCTATATTTGTTAAAGAGCTAAGTATACTAAATCAAGATCATTATATGTAATAAATACAATAATTAATTTGTTATAGAATTGACTAACTTTGACCTTTCTAAAAATAACAATAAATAATTTAAGTGATTACTTTAGCTGGAAAAGATTTGAGACAAATGATATAGAGGATGGAAACTGAGGTAGAGGCTAGTTTGAGTGTCACAAATTGGATCCTGGTAACAAAACCCCTCTTGGATAGTAGTGTCATTAGAAATGTTGTGGTAGTGTCCCTATATTAGTAGTAGTGTCCTATATGTATGATTGTCTTGAGATTTTAGGTACACTTATGTCTAGATCTATGAGGTATGTTTTTATGTGCATGAGTTATAAAACCCTAGTTATTTCATGTTTTGACTAAATTTGTGAGCAAAACCTAATCCCCCATGTTGCTAGGGCATCCAATTGATACAAGTCAAAAGGTGTGTTTGTTAGTGTTGTAGGATGGACATCCTCAACACCCTATTATGATGAGAATTTCCTACATACCAATACTCAGAGGAGGGATTAATCATGATGTAGTTCTCCCCACCTAAGTGCTAGTACAAGTGCAAGTGAAGTCACTATGATACTGGACTTGAATGTTTTGACTATGCTTGAGATTTTAAATCTAAGTAATATGAGCTTAGGACTATTGTAGATAATAGTATGCATAAGTAGGTGAAAATAACAATTGATAACTTTAATTGTGCACTATTTATTTTGAGTTTGAATGTGTATTTTGCATCTACTTTCCATCTATGGTTAGAGGGATAAAAGTCATGTGCATATACCATTTTGATGTTTGTGCAGGTGCTAAAAGAGGTGTAGGCTAAACCTATAAGATTTTAGATTTGAAAAGATATATGTTTGTGAAAAAGAGAGGGAAAGGACATTAGTGCCATTATTGGGACACTAGCACCATGTGGTGTTATTATCCTTATTATGGTGCTAGTGTCTACGTGGAAGAACACTAAGCACGAAGGGACATGATCAAGAAATGAGGGTGTAGGACTAATTTAAGATTGACTAGGGATGTCTGTGGCCCATAAAAATGCTAGATAAGTTTGTTATTAGGCTCTAAGATAGGTTTAGGGTTAAGATAGGGATAGGTAGTCTCAAGTAGAAATCTTAGCACTCAAATACCAGTTTTAGGTGATCACATTTGCCCCACTTTATTCTATAAATGTAGCAAAGAAAAATAACTAGGAAAAAGGAAAAAGAAACCTACCTAGACTTATCTAAGACATGAATCCTATGAATCTAGATATAAGTATGTAAAACATGCTCCAATGCGTTCTTACAAGTGAAATGTTCCTAAATTAGTCCTTAATTAAGAGGTATCAAAAACAAAGACTAATTTGAGTAAAGAAATAAAGATGATTAAAAACTAGGTAAAGAGATAGGAGAGAGGAAATGAATGAATGCACCTCATTAGGTATGTGAACCAATGCATAAACCTAGTGACAACCTATGTGCATGTGTGTATATGATGATTAATTAGTGAATAGATTTAACTGAGATAATGGATTAATCAATCCCCATGTGTGGGTGGCTCAAGAACTCAATCTAATTTTGAATCCATCATTGCCCACCCTACTTGGTGGATCATAACCTATGAATAGCTTTAATTGGATTGATGGTGTGTCTAACCCTCTCATGTAGGTGGATCAATAACTCAAGTAGGCTATGACTCCATCATTGCACACCCATGTGTAGTACATGAATCTAAAACTAAAACTACGTGATGTAACTAGAAATGTCTAACTACATATGTTGGCTCTATGGTCACTCAAGTATATTAGGCAACTCTGGGCCATGTGGGAATGTTAACCATTGCATATGGAGTAAGGAATGAAGCTACTATGCAACCTAGAATATGATATCATATGTATACATAATAGAGAATGACATGGAATTTATCATTTCATATAATCAACTGGTGTGTAAGTGAGCATATGGAAATAATGTTCCACACACAAGTTCCTAAATATGATATATGAGCATATAGATCCTAGATTGAGTAATAATAATCTATATCTGGGTATATATAGTAAACATGGTAATGGTCATTCCATGCATGATGTCCCCAATCTGAGCAAAGTGGCATAAATCTAAGCTAAACTGGTATGAATCTAAGAAAAACTAATAAATCTATATTTAAACATGTGGAAACATGTACTATACCTATTGTTCTTTTCTAGCCAATTTGGGTTTCTTTGAAACTAAGGCCACTACATAGTAAAACCATATCTTGGATATTAGTTCCATTATTATATATGTAGTGCTAGTGTCCCCATTTGGGTACTAGTGTCCTTATTATTTGATTTATTTTCAACTTACTGATGTCTATGTCACTATTTTCTTAATGTGTTTACCCAAGTTTGAGTTTTATAATCTGAGCCTGTGTGCTAAAAAATGTATTGTGAATGCCTTATAGGATCCTAATCTATATGACAAACCCTTATGAATTCCCCTATTTTGAGGGGAGTTGTTGAACCTATGCAAGAACTGTCCTCAAAATAATTTTTTTTGCAAGATGTGTGTTAGGCAAAGCACATATAATAACTTTGTGATAAGCCAATATAATGCACATACATAACACCAAAAAATAATATAATCTAAGCATAATTTTGTAATGTGCAATGTATGTCATGTTTAGCATTCACAAGGGTGTCAAGATAGATATAAAAATGTATGTAACATCAAATCTGAGTAAAATTTGGTAGCTACCTAAGGGGATGGGGCATGATTTCCATCACAACACCCAATTAGGAAGGGGAGATGCACAAGGTCCCTCATGGAATATAAAAATGGATTATGTAAAAATCAAAATACAAGTGTTATGACCATGAAACATATAAGAAAACATACATACAACACACATAAGGAACACAAAATAGGCTAAGGGGACACAATACAAGGGACATGGGCATATGTCACTAAATCTGATAAAATAAGACATATGATAACATGTTAAAATGTAGACATACACAAGCAAAAATCAAGTTAGCTTAGAGCCACATAAAGGGATATTTTTAAATTATTGCATACACAATCAGAAAGGCACACACAAGAACATGGGCACATGTACAAAGCATACATACTATGAAAAGAAGTGGCATATATATAAAGAGCAATGACATATTCAAATGCCCTCAAATAGAATAAGCATAGAGATACAATCAAATCTAATCTAGGAAATCTATAAATGAAATTATGCATGAACATGTAATACAAATCTATGTAAGACCTAGGAATTACATATGATGAGTCTAAAGTAGTAAAATCCAACAAAAAATTTAAGTAAGTATAACATGATAAATATCAAGGTATAATAATTCTAAAGTTATGATGTAGAGTATAGAAAGATATAAATTGGTAATCAAAACTATGTATAGGGTTCCCTCAAGTGAGAGAATGTGTCAAATGAAGAACCCATGTATCAGTGTCTATGCCCCTAGTGGGTAGATAATAAAAAATATAAATTGGTGTAGTGGACCGAGGTCATGTAGTAATCTACAAGCACTCGATAAGAACAAGTGAATCATGTTTGTATGATAAAACTGATTATACTAAGATAAATAGCATATGTAGTGTCTAGCAAATATAAGAAATTTAAACATAACAATACATACACTATATAATTTTGTGTTTTTTGAGTCAATATTTGAATGTTTTTGTGTTTTTTGACATATTATATTATTTTTGTATTTTATGGATATAACCTATGTACAATCAACATGAAAATGAAACTAAATACAAGGAGCAAGAGACAAGAAAAGTATTTATAAAAAGGTAGGAATAATACTAACTGATTGGTCTCATAAGAGACTCATTATCACTATGGTCTATGTTAAATAAAAGAATGATGATCTTGCATGTGGTATGAAAGGGAAACTATGGTACCAAAATTTACTACACTGAGTTATGTATATTTTTCTCTATGTATGGAGTGATGATATGAATTTTTGACACTGACTGTGGTGTCTTGTGAAATGTAGAGGTCTTAGGGACCCATCTAGTAGAAGATGTTGTAGGTGGCATAGGTTCCCTATACTGAGAAACCTGAGAACTCAATAATATTGATATCAAAAGGAAGTGGGGAGAGGGAGGCCTTATATAATCTACAACATATATATGACATAGGGGTCTCTCCAATAATGGTCTTCATGGGAGAGTATGCATATGTGGCAACACTATAGGAGTATACCTTGCCTATATTAGTGTCTCTATTAAACTTTTTGGTGTACTGATAGGAACTATGCTTGGAGCCATAACTAGTAATTGTGTTGTAATTGGTAACTATGTTGTAACTAGTAACTTTTATATAATTGGTAATTGTGTTATAACTGGTAATTGTGTTGAAACTAGTTGTGAGATAGGTAGAGGATACTTATATGGAATACCCTCAACTATGACCACCTAATTTTCATGTATATATTTTAAGCATCTATACATAGTGGATGGGATGTATCATAGCACCTATATCTATGGCCTAACAAATAACATGCCAAATACTCTTATGCTAGGTACTACTCAAAATTTAGTGGCCACATGTGATGGTTTAACCTATAGTAGAAGTAAAATCCCCTTGATGGAGCTCTGAACATGGCCAATGAAACCACTAATAACTGTGTCTATAGGAGATATATCCTTCTTTAAATACCCCAAATTATATATAAGTTTGATAGTTTACATGCTAATACTTAACCCGTTTTCAACTATAACACTTTAGATAGGATGATGATCGATGTAGGTTCATACAAAGAGTGCATATAAATCTAAATCATCATCAACAATCTCCTACTCTGAGAAGGTGATGAGTGGTCTAGTTAGAACTATAGTTTGATTCATTTTGTCACTCAATTTTTCACCCTTAGAGAGGTATTTAAATCCTACTCCAATTAATTAAAACAATGGGATTACCCCTAGACCTATGGGTTGTTTATAGTAGGGGTAAACCTCTAGGTTGAAGGGATAGCTCCCTTGATGTGTCTATTTGAGCTCATCACCTATGTTATAAATTTTTTGAGATGAAAAGGAAGAGATAACATGAAATAAACCTAAAATAATGAGGTGATGCACCAAGTTAAATGCCACAAGACTATCATAAACTTTCACTATGAAATGTGATTTAAAAAACTGAACTCAACATCAAATATTTCTCTAACATAAGTATTTTCAACATAGAGGTAAGATACAATGAAATTTTCAAGGTGGATGAATAAGAGTCCTAAATTTACACAATAATACTCTTCCTTATTCTTAGAGATTTAAAATAACATTAGCTATACTTCATGTGACCTGTTAGAGTGCAGACTGCTTGCACAAAATATGAAAGAGTAAAGTGGACACAATGATAAATGATTATCACTTGTCATTCAACTATGAACTAATTCACATACTTAGATAATAATTTGATAACTCAAAACCATCTTGAAATATTTGATTCAAATTCAAAAAAAATACTTAAACTATCATAGATTTACCATACCATATGTGGATTATTTAGAAAGCCAAAAGTGGCTACTTATATAGAGAAGTGTGAAGAAAGAGAGAGATGGGATTAGTATAAGAGGATTAAAAAGTGTCAATGTGAGTTTTAAAAAAAAAAGGGGGTTATTTAATAGTCATATAAATACATATAAATCCATGTGTCTCACTCATGAAGATGCTCTAACCCTCCATGTGGTGTATGAGTTAAAATTTAGCTTGACACCTTGACTAGCTTCTTGAAAACTAACCTTATTTGCATAATAAGAGTGATAAATTGACTTATCCATCATGAAATATCCATTAAATTATATTATAAAACTCATTGGACACCTTACATGCCTTAATAAACTCCTTTGATTTGACATTTCATCATTTATGTGCATAGGTGTCTTGAAACTCTTAAATTCCCACACTTAGCTTGGTCCAAGTGGCTCAAAAAATTCAAGTGCATATTACTAAAGTAAATATATCTCCATGTATGGTATTAAATTATGTTATTAGACCTTAAAAAAACCATTTTGGTTCTTAGAAAAACTCCCAAGATTCTATTTTGCTCCTCAAGCCCTCATTAGGCCTATTTTCCTTATTACCTTAAAAACCTATAAAATTACTCATGTAGGATAATGTATGGAGGGTAATGATAAAAAAATTAATATTATAGGACATATTATGGCCTTAAATATTAATTTAACATTTCATGTCCTGACTCTGTGTGTAATTCCATCTTTTCTTCCCTTCTTCCCTCTTCAATTTGGCCTCAATTAGGCCTCCTTGCCTAGAACCCTATTTTCTTGCTACAAACCTATAAAACATGGGTGAAATCACCCAAAATAATGTGATTAAATTTAAATAGGATATCAAAAACCTCCATGTAAACTTTAATGTCTTGAAACCTTGTGTAAGTGTGAGAACCATGAAATGACCTTACCACCTAGTCTCATTTTAGGCATGTTTGAGACTGCATTGGAAAATGATCCTTGTTTGACCACCTCCACAATATCTTGTGAAAATTTTTGGGATTTAGTAGTTATTAAAAATCTAAAATTACCTTATCCAATGATTTGATAAGTTCTCCCTTTCTCATAACACCTAAAAAACACTAAAAAACATGTAAAATATGAAATTTATTACAATCTGTATAACTAAAAGTAAGATATAAGTACATGTGGAGACCTCCTTGGATTATTAAAAAAAATATAAGAGGTTTCAAGAGAAAAAGATGGAATTATATGTTATTTATAGGTCCATTTGTTCTACCTGGTCTATATCAGGGTTTTAGGAGGGTTTAAAGCATGTTTTGTTCTTAAGGATTGTTCATAAAGAAAAGATCCTCTTTATCTCTCCTAATGCCAAAATATTGTATTTATGGGACACATAAAACACATCCAATCAAAAATTGTTCCCATTAAAATCTTCATGAAATTTATGAGTGTGAGAAGGTCCTCTTCAGGTAGAAAATGTGTATTATGTGCAGTCTAACAACAGTTCTAGGACAAAATGGCCATCTCCAGGTTTCCCTCTAAAAACAAATACCTCTCTCACCTCTGAAAACACATTATGAATGTTATATAATATTTCATAGGTCTCTATAAACCCCTCCTGACCTAGATCTCATTATTTAAGTGTGGATGCCTTGAGGAGTGTATTAGGCCTATCACCTCCTTACTAGCTCTCAAGGGCATTTGGATTGAAAACTGAGCTTTGTGAAACTAAAAAGTGTGTTGAGACCCTATATATATCTATGTATCACATCAAGGGCCATCCATGGGGGATTTTACATTCTCATTTTATGCTTTGAGTTCAAACAGACCCCTTGGTCTCAAGACTACCTCTTACCAATAAAGCGAGCAAGGTCTGAGACAAAATAATGAGTACCTTCTACCTGTATGGATTTGAGGTGACCATGGTTGTTTTGGTCCACTCATAAACATAATATATATCCATTAAAAAAGTGTGATCATTCCCATAGAGGCCTCAAAACATCAACCTTTCTCATGGCTGGCTATAGGTAGTGACTATGTGTAGGAATTAGGCTCTCCATGGGTTTTGATAGAGTTTCACCAACATTCCATATTTCTCACTAGAGTATAAGGGTTATATGAATACCATATTAAAATTATGAAACTATAATCAAATAATTTCATCCTTTTATGTCTCTCCACAGTATTCACTCTCCTCACTCAAGTAGAACTCTCCTGGAGAACAAGTAGACTTATATGTTGCCTTTTGACTGTGTATGGAGGTTTGAAACCTAGTTTGATCAATATTATTCATGTTTAATTTGGCATAAAAGTGACCTTATGACCTATTGGTATATATTAGGTATGCCTTAGAGTCATCCATATTCATTGTGTTCCTCACTTAGGCTTGGAACCAACCTATCTTAACTTGCAACCTGTAGGTGGCCTTTAGAGGATCAACACTGTATTTTGGTTTAGGACCTCACTCCCACCTCAAATAATTTCTCCATGGGTTCATATTTTTCTTTAAAATATAAGTTAAAATAAAATCACCTTTTAAACACCTCTGCCCTCTCTTCAGCTTGAAAATGGACTAATCTTGAAGTGGGCCTATAAGTGGATTTTTAGGGTCATCTTGACTGCATATTTTGAGTTTAGGACCCCACCATTCACATCATTGGTTCTCTTTTGGCTCTTTATATTGTTTTAAAACCCCATTGGGATCAAAAAATATTTTATGCATACTTTTCCCCTTCATTGTATGCACTTTTAGCTCACACCCTATCAAGGCATGGTTGTAGGTGCTTGTTATGACTAGGTTTGAGCATAAGGTTTGAAACTTAGTCCTCTCAATTTCCATGATTCTTGAAAGAATCTAAACCAAAGGAATTAACTTCATTATACATGTAGAGTGCATGATCTTATTAGCTCAGTTAGGCCCTTGACCATCTCTAATCCATATGCAGTCCTGTAGGTGCCTTTTTAACTATGAACTCAGTCCCATTTGACCTTCATCTAAATTTAAAGTGACTAGGTGTTCTTTGATATATTATGACAATTTTTTCATTTTATCTTGTAGTCAAATCTCCTATTTAGATTTTTATTATGTTGATTTGATATAAAATGAGGACCTAAAGGATTGGGGCCTATAGGTCTCATTTTCTTGTTTTAGGACTACAAAGAGCCACTTCTTGAGTTATTTAACCTCTCAACCCTATCAACTCTAATACACCTCCTTATCATTCTTTCTAAGTCTTACAGAACCTATTATCAACATTATGTCACCTTCAACTCACCTTATAGTCCATATGAACCTATAGGTACAATCATCTTATATGTAGGATCTGTGTGTAGAGAATTAGAGCTTCCAGTCAATTTAAATCACTTGATGATGGTAGTGGGGTAGTCATAGACATATGAATGTATAAATATCTTATGTTCATGTGTTTATATCTTGTTTTATGTTTATATGATTGATTTTATATGCATTTCTTGACCACTATATTGGTTTGAAAGGTTAATGAATGATAAGTGAATTTGAATGATTATTTTAAGGGCACCGATTCACTCAACCCTCTTTTAGTGGTTGTGATTCCAATAATTGGTATCAGATCAAGTCTTTTAGAGAAGCCCTGATAGATTGAAGGTGATCCTAGCAGCAAAAGATGGTTAAGCTTATGAAAGTGAGTTACAAGATCAGTATGTTTATTAGTTTGTGGAAGAAGAAATATTGGTAGATGCTTATTGAGTCTTGGTAAATGTTGCATGACAAGAAGGTGTTTTCATCAATATCAATATAGATAGAGATAATTTAAAGACAACTAAAAAGTCTAGTTTTTTTCATGATCTAGGTCATGGTTGAGGTTTGCATATAGGATTACATGATGAGATAGTGTGAAGATAGGTTGAATTAGTTAACATGTTTGAAAGTATTCCTGAGGTCATTAGAAGAATTCTGAGGTGGTCTACAAAGTCTATCTCTATTTGAATGATGGTTCAATATATTGGTCATATTTGTCAAATTAAAGTAAACCAAGGTGTGAATGGTGATAAGGGTAGCATGTGTGAGATTATTCAAAGATTCAAAAATATTTTTTTGTTGTGGTTAGGTGAAAAGAATGTTTTAAGTTCATTGAGGTGATAGAGGATGTTATGAAGGTTCCCTAGATGCATTTGTGAGGTTCTAGTGTTTCTCATGATCCTTTGGAGAGATAAAAAGTGCCATTAAAACTTAAGATAAACTAGACCATCATTAAAAATCTTGTATGTATAAAGAGACCAATTTGTTTATGCATTTATTATATGTACTTAAAAATTCAACTTTGGTCAAAAGGGTTTAATGGAGGTGTTTTCTATAGTACCAAGATCCTTCCTTGCAAGTTTGGTATCTTGATGTATTCTCTAGCTCAAGTCATGAGATTCCAAATTTGGTCCTATGTGCAGTGATGTGCTAGAGGCTATCAAATTTATGATTTGGGAAATAGTCATTAGGCATTCAAAAATATAGACATTGGGGTTTGAATTCAAACGATTGTGCATGAGTTTTTGGGACCCAAGAACATTATTTTGCCTATACAAGCCATGGAAGAGGTCAAACATGTTGGTGTAAAAAGAAAAGCTAAAGAAAACTTTATTTAGATTATCCTCAAAGTGATTTGGAGACTTGGATGTCTGTATAGGTGCATTTATTATGGGTCAAAGTTATATTTTGTTGACTATGTTTTTTTTTAGAGAACCTAAGTTGACTAAAGTGGATTTAGAACCTATTTATTGGTCTTGAATTGGTTTTATGAGTGTTGGATGATTATGTTACCTCAATGAAGTCTTGTTCCATACATTAAAAAAGTTATAAAAGTGTGCCTTTGTGTAATTAAATCTCAATGAAAGAGGATTGTACTTAAAGTTTGTGTTTTTGGCAAACATGAGTGACTTGATGAGTGGTGTGGAGCTTTTGGTCACTTTGGATGGATGGTAAAAGTGATTGGATGTGTTATTAAGGTCTTAAAGCTCCTTTTAGTGCTTTAAAATGGTCAGATTGATCCTAGTTGTGAATAACTAGCTCAAAGACATGATGAACAGGGGTATGAGGGTTTCAAGGCTTCTTATGTCTATAAACCCTAATGTGAATATTAATGATGCTAATGGATCTCATTTTCACCTATATATATCAATGGAGTAATATATGGATTTATTTTAATGTTTCTTATAATATTTATCATGTTTTAAATGCTTGTTTAAGTGCAAGGTGATGTCTGAGTATCAAAGATAAAACAAGTGTGAGAGTTGAATATTGGTCTATAAGACCAATGACTTTGAAGGTAGAAAGTGTTGATCATATGATCCATGGTTTGGAGTTTGTTCTAAGAGTGATATTACAATTTGGTTATGACCTAAAGGTGAGCAACAAAGTTCTGAAAGTGATCATTCCTATAGCATGACAAGTTTCTAGTAATCTTGAATAATGTTGAAGAGGTGTTTCTCTAGAGGTTGTGTCATGAGTTGAAATGTTCTTTTGATGTCAAGATTATCTCATAAGGTCATAAAGGTATTTGTTTTCATGTTTTGAATGACATGAATATTTTTATAGGCTTTAAGAGAATAAAACTTTTATGTTGTTCTTAATAAGGTATTGACTATGTATGCAAATTTGAGTCATTAAGTGAATTTGAAGAGTACCATGAAGAGTTTGAATATGACCTTAGGGTCAACTTGCATGGGTTTAAATATTTTGGTAACCTATATTGAGTTTATTTAAGGAAATAAAGTATATCATAAGTCTAACAGAGACTAGCTTGGTCTTACAAACCCATTCGATCATATGTTTCCATGAAGATGATATGAAGTGATCTAAGTTATGATGGATTGTGAAGCTTAAAGAGAAGTATGAACGAACAAAGGGGGAGCTTGTTGGTTATGTGAGTGGTAAGGTCCATGAATTAGTGGACTATGTGTAGATGACCTTGTGAGAGTGTATATGAACCTTTGTCAATAATGTCAAAGGGGGAGAAATTTCTTGATGAAATTGTTTAGTTTGAGAGAGAAACAACTTGTTTAGAGTAGTGTAGTTTGAGAATGATTAGTTCATTTATGGTTTTCCATCAATGAAAATGGGGGAATTGTTGAAATTTGTCATTGATGTCATTTTTTTGTGTACTATCACTGATGTCAATAAGGATTAGTAATGTGAGATTTGCCTTTGATGTCATATGCCTGAGGTCATTGATGTCAAAGTAAGTTTGAAGTCTTATGTGTTAAAGAAGACTAGTTCAGTCTTGGGTAGTGAGAAATATGGTCTAAAGAGACTCAATCAAAGGATAATTATGGGAGATATTTTGGATCCTATATCATATTTCTATAGGTGATTAGTAAGCTTCAGAAGGTGTCTTGAAGATCTCAAAATGATATGTAGGTCTATTTGATGGACTAGTTCTTGAGCATGGATATGGCATGATGAGGCATAATGATTAGTTTTGGAGGATTTTAATCTTTTCTAAGCATGGTATGAGGGTGTAGGACATGAGTATGAGGTGTTAAGAGTAGTGCAAGAGGTTTCAAAGTTTAAGTGTGACTAGTAGTTTAAGACCTAATATGTAAAGAGACCTAGTGTGGCCTAATGAGGGGTCAAGTTTAGTTTACAAGGTGTTAAGTATCATGTGATATTTAATATAGGATGGTGTAAGAGGTTTTTTAAAAAGTTATCACAAATTTTTAGATCCTGAGTTGAAGGAGAAAACATGAAAATGAGTTTGAAGATCTCTCGAGTGATAGAATGAGGAGTTATGGACCTGAGAAGGAACTTTTGATGCTTGTTAGCACGTGTGACTATTGCATGGGAATATGATATCTTGGGGAGATATGTCAAATTTTTATAAAAATGTTTTCCAAGTATTAGGAGTTTATTTCAGGGGTAGAGCTTTATGAATAAATGTTAAGAATGAAAACTAGTCTAAAACCCTCATAGTGACCCGATATGTAAGATCTTGTTGGAAATGGATCAGAATGGATTGAATGATAGATTTTTATGATTTTATTATGTATATTACTCTCCCAGGTACCTCTAGGTGGCATTGGTCTATTAGATGAGTGAATGGAAGCTACAAAAAATCCCTTATTTCTCAAAAAAATTGTATAATAGGTAGGGTTGACTAAGTCAAAGTTGAACAATGGATGCAGGTTAAATATTGTGACTTATAATTAATTACCATGGTGGTTTATGAGTAGGTAATATACTTTTAAATTTCTAAACTAGTCATAGAATTTGACCTATTTCTAAAAGGCCTAGTGAGGAAGACAGTGAGAAAACCCAGTTAGAAGTGAGAATGAGGTTAGGGATGAGTTTTCATGGATTAGGAATGGATAAAATTTCATGAAGTTTATGTTAAATACATATAAAAAATTTACATATTGGTTATATGTTTTTGAGGTCATTGAAAATGTTGTCCACAAGATGACCTGTCTAGTGAAGATGAGATAGTAAAGGTGTAATGTTCATAGATTGGTCTATATATCCCATATTTATCATTATACATCTTTATATTTTTGTTTATATATTTAATAAAGATATATAAGGATAATATAGATGAATCAATACTTATTTATTATGTCCATATAGGTACTAAAAGGCATGTTCACCATGACTAGTTATCAAGGCAGAATGATAGTTCTGGTTAAGCAAGTGAGAATGCTGAGTTGGAGGCTCTGCACTTAATTGAAGCATAACATGAATATGATTTTTTTTTTAGGATATAAATGACCTATACATGTTTTTTATAATATTTTAAGTCAATATTTGATTTTGTATTATGAAATCTAAAATGGATTATCTAGTTGTGTAAGGACTGTGAAAGAGAAGTTTAACAAATTGGTTTGCAAGACCAATAGTTGACACTAGATATTGTGATATATATAATGGATTATGTTATATATTTCACATAATAACTATTAATGTTAATGATAAGTCTTTTAAGTGTCCTTACAGGAGTTGAAAATAGTATTCATTAAGACTATGTTTTTAGGGTTCTTGGCAGTTTTCTATGTATTAGCAAGATTGATGTTCCAAAGTCATTATGCTTTATTTGGAAGTATTTCATGAATATTATGATTTAATAAATATTAATTTTATCTTATACATGAATATTTAATTTTTTAAAGTTCTTTTCAAAATGATAATGGTCAAAGGTTCTTGACTGTGTTTTGGAGTTTTCTGGCAAATTAGAGTGAGCCTTTTGTATAGGTGTTTCTAAGTCTTTGAAGCATGAGTGATGGATTATAATGAGTTTTATGATGGCCATTATGTCATGAGTTTTTACATACATATATTTATTTTTCCTATAATGTGTTTCTATAGATGGTTTGAGCTTCATCTTTGAAGATAGTGTTTTTGGGGTAATTAGATCTAATAGGTCTTTAAGGCCTAATGGTACTTTCAAGGTGTGAGCGAAGGATTAATGACTTATTTACCATGTATTAGGTTATTTTAGGTTTATAAATAATTTTTTTTAAATGTTTTATTTCATTGGGGCCATAATGGTTTAAGTTGTTCTGTGGGGAGGATAGACCTAATGCATTAGGTCTATAAGTAGGCCTAAAAGAAGAAAGTGGTTTAAGTGAGTTTGGATGACCTGATGGTGATATTATTTTGATTTATTATTGTGTTTAACTTTTTATAAGACATTTTTGGATCTAAACCTAATGGATAAGTGCCTTGGACGATAGAGAGAGAGAGAGAGTGATCTAGTGGCTTGTATTTATATAAGGCCTAATTGGGCTAATTATGTGTACAACATATAAGAGACCCAATGAGAAAATAAGAGGGTAGAATGTGTAGCATAAGGAAGTATTAAATACCATAAAAATAGGGGAGAGATATTATGATGAATATATGATAGAGTTTATGCATGTTGATGACAAGGTTAGTTGACCTAATAAGCCTAGTAAGAGGCATGTTGAGTGAAGAAGCCTAGAGGCTGTTTTGAGAAGAGTAGAAGGTTGAGAATAGATAAATGGGTTGATTTTATATCGAGAGACTATCAAATTTTCATCAAATATGTGTTATTTATGTATGATAGTGGTGTAATTTAGATAGAGAAGATACAGAGCTGAAGAAGAGGTCACCATCTGTTGGATTAGCAACAAGGTGTTTTGAGGTGATCCAATTGGTCTTGTTTGAGTTGGTGATTTGTCAAGGAGTGAGAGATGCATTTAAAGTTGGTTTTTTTATAAATTTTAATGAATTTTATGAGTTGGTGCTGATTAAATTAGGTATTTGGTGTCTCCTTGCAAGTTGGTGCTTGTTAAAGACTAGTTGAGTTGGTGCTTGACTAGGTAGGGGTTGGAGCTCCTTGTGGAGTTGGTGCTTCACTAAATTTGGATATTATCATTATAATAATTTAGTAAATTTTTAGGTTTAAATATGTTTACTAAGGAAAGGATATGTTTCCTAGACTTTCAAATTAGCATAACATGCTCAATCGGTGCTCTAATATGGCACTTGGGTTATTTATGGACAAGTTTGTTATATGCAGGCTTGGAGTTTTGATTTCCATCATGAAGGGCCATCCAGATCTAGATATACTATGTGGATTGAACCACCATATCTAAATCTAGCCTTTAGACCATTTTTGAAAGATATTATGTCGCAGCTAGGAAAAGTCATCTGGTGCAAACTTAATACTGACAAATTCACTAGCTTAAGGGTGTATCCTTGGGTTTGTGTGGAAGTAGACTTGAATAAAATTTTTCCTAAGAATATCAAGCTAATTGTTCTTGGGTTTGAGATATAACAGCCATTAGTATACTTAAATAATCCTAATGCATGTTTCTTTTGTCAAAAATAAGGACATTTAATAAGAGATTGCCTTATTAATAAAAGTAGACATATGCAAACTTCCTTATCCTCTACCCCAGTCCTTCAAGGATCCTCATCACTTTCTCAGCCATTGTCAAGTCTTAAGGATCAACCAAATTCAATTATATCTTCTATTGCTTCCCCAAATAATAGTACAGATCAACCAGCTATCAATCCTCCATCTAATATTGTCACATCCTTCAAAGATGCAATTATGTATGATGAAGGGAGAGTGGTTAGGAAATGAAAGGAACCCTCTAGATCTTCTATTACCTTAGCTTCTTATTCATCTTCTCGTGCCAGACTCCCTTCTTCCTCTCCCACCTCTCAACCTCATATTGTAAATAATTCCATCCCTTCCTCTCCTTTATCTGCCTCACATAATCAATTTCCTAAATCTCTATCGCCCCCTTCATCTCCTCATCATAGGTCTAATCCCCCTCTTTCACTAACAAGGATATTTATAATGAAGATCCCCAGATTACTATAGCCAATCAGTTTGATGTGTTGCCTTAGGAAGATGATCTTATTACATCTTCTTTGACATGAAGTGTAGTGTTCTATCCTAAAATGTTAGAGGGATTTCTCTCCCTCATAGGAAGTTTAAAGTTAAGGATTTTTATCACCAAATGGAAGCCTGATATTCTATTTTTGCAAGAAGTTAAGGCTAGTGGCAGTCGACTTGAGGCTTCATTATTTCATGTATGGAGAGATGTTGTTTTTATACATACATCTCCTAGTGAGGGCAGAGGAGGTGTTGTTTTAGGAATAGCTCCATGGCTAGCAAAGCATATTATTGATAAAGGGGAGGACCCCTCACACAATTGTGTTTGGGTCCTTATTTTTATCAATGGTTTACCTTTAGGATTTTGTTTAGTATATGCACCCATTAACATGAAAGAACATATTATCCTTTGGGAATGGATGTCTAACCACTTACCCAATGTTGATTGGGTTCTTGGAGGTGATTTTAATATGGTAAAACACCATAATGATCATAGTTGGTTCAATCAAGCTAAACTCAGCAATGAGGAATTCGATAAATGGATATTTTTCCATAATTCTTTGGGGGTTGTTGATCCTATCTCTGATAAAGCTTGTAGCCATGCTAATTGTTGGTACACCTGGACCAATTGCAAACTAGGAGGTGAAAGGAAACTAAGTAGACTTGATAGGTTTTACATATCTCCTAACCTTCATTTGATCTAAGTGGTAGTGGGCAATTTTGTCCAAGTTGATTATTCCACTACTCTTTCATATCACTTTCCAATATTTTGTACCTTTTCTACTTTCCAATTACCAAACACTAAGCATGCTCTTCCATATAAGTTGAATATCTCTCATCTTAAAAACCTAGAATGTTTGGTTGCTCTGAAATGTATTTAGGAGTCTATCCCCAAGCCTCAAGAAGGAGAATCATGGATCAAATGGTGGGGTTCAACTATTTCTCAATGTATATTATTTTATGTGCTTTTGGTAAGATGATGGCTTGGAAGCGTAGGCACAAAGAAAAAATTCTTAATAAGAAGTTAGAGCAAGCAAGAATACAGCTAAATTTTGACCATAGTAACATTAATATCCAAACTACTATTGCTGAGATTGAAAAAAAACTATGTAATCTTGATACTTATGGAGGTATTGGGGCAAAAATCAGATCTCACCTTCATTGGATTAGAGAGGGTAATAAAGGCTCCAAATTTGTTTTTAATTACTTGAATTATGAACACAAAAAGGAAAAGATTAATGCTATTAAGGATGATCAGAGCTTTTTACTTACTGACTCAAATGAGATCCATTCATTATTTTAGAAGTTCTATGCAAATCTTTTCAGTGAGGATCACCATGGTGATGATTTTCAACATATCTCATATGACATTGTTAAAGACTGTATTCCTAGCCATATCGATCCTAGCTATAGTTAGTTTCTAGACCAAATGCTTTCTTTAGATGACTTTGAACATGCTCTATTCTTTATGGCCTTGAATAAAAGTCCAGGTTCAGATGGACTCCCAGTGGAATTTTATCGGGTTATGTGGCCCCATATTAAAGAGGACTTCTATTGTTTTTATCTAAGTAGCTTTTAACAAAGGCTCCTTGGGTCCTTCTATTAACAAAGTAATTATCAAACTTTTACCCAAAGGACGAAATGAGGATTCCATTTCTAGTTGGTGACTGATTACCTTATTAAATACTTCTTATAAAATTATTGCTAAAGATTTACCTAGGCATATTAAGCCACTGGTTCAAGACGTAGTAAGACATGAACAAACTAGTTTTTTGGGGGGCATATTTATTCTTAACAATTTAATCCTTACTTGGGAGGTTAGTGAGTGGGCTCAGTAGACTAGTCAAAATGCTTTGGTAGTCAAGCTTGATTTTGATAAGGCATATGATAGAATGCGTTGGAGATTTATCCTCAAAATGCTTTAGTGGCTTGGTTTTGGTCTTAAATAATGTGATCACATGCGAATGTTATTTAAGGATGCTAATGTACATTAATTGTCAATGATCATATGTCTAACCCGTTTCCTCTTCAGTGCTCTATTCGACAAGGTTGTTCGCTTGCTCCCTTTTTATATGTTCTCATAACTGATGCGTTGGGTTGTTTGTTACAAAGAGCTAATCAATTAAACCTTATATCAGGCATATTTATTCCTCAAAATGCTCATGTGATTAATTATCACTTTGTTGATGACAGTATGCTTTTTTTGCAAAATTTAGAAGCTAAACTTAATAATACTCTTACCGTATTAGACCTTTATTGTTCAGTTTTAGGTTCATAACTAGCCCATGAAAAAATAAAATTTCTAATGATTCAAACCGGCCCTATCCCCCAATAGATTCCTACACAATGGAAGCGAATTAAACATGGGGAGATTACTAGATACCTAGGTATTCCCTTCAACCTACGTGTCTCCCTTCATGTGATGTGGAAATGGTTCCTTAATAAAATCAAGCTCAAACTTTTTAATTGGGGTGATAAGTTTCTTTCACTGGCTGGCAGAATTCAAGTGGTCAATAAAATTTTCCTTGCATCTCATGTTTATTTTTCTTCCTATTGCATGCCCTCAAATAAAGGGTATAAGGACTTGAATAAAATTTCTCATCAAATTATCTGGGCCAAGTGGGATGGCAGTTCTGGTTTCAAATATACTTCATGGTCTCATTGTATACAACTGAGAGTGAAAGGTGGCTTGAGTGAAAGGGACATGTCTAGCAGCTAAATGGATTGTTAGAGTAGTTGAAGGTGAAGAGTCATGGAAAATTTTGGCAAGACATATATTGAAATCTGCTTCTATTTAGGGTAAATGGCAGGAAGTTTGTTGGTTTGACAAAATAATACTTGCACCTTTCTTTTCTATTAAGGCATCCCCAGCTTTGCAATCTATCTGGAAGGTGTGGCAGAAGGTTAGTCATCTCCTTAAGTGGAGGGACGAGTCAGTGCATCATGGTTTCAGCTTTGCCACTTCATCCATTTGGTAGAATCGACATATTTAGTACCACAGTCAGCCTTTGGCTTTAGTTTTCCCTAAGCAAGCCCATTTGCTATTCCAAAAAGGTGTTTGGCATTTTTCTGATATGTGGGACTTTACTTCAATGAGTTTGTCATCGTGGGTTCTTACTAAGGAGCATTTTTTGCTTAACAAGAAACTTAAATGGTTTCTTATCTTTGTTCAATCCTTAGTCCCAGATATTTTATTATTGAAGATGTGTACTCTGGTCCAGTCTAACTTTTTTAAGGATTGGCATTGGCTTTCATATGGGCACTTTAATCAATTTCCCATTAAAAAAATGTATCTCTTCCTTCTTCCTCATATGGATCTTAACCCAAGGCTGAATCAAAAATGGAAATGTAAACTTAAGAACAGTGTTTGGATGAGGTTAAGTTCCCAAATATGGAAAACTAAAGCTGATGAGGATGCTAAAATCATGGCCTAGAAGATTTTACACTACAAACTTCCTGTGGAAGAGAGGCTGAAATGTATCTTAGTGCCATGTCCCTTCTGCACCTGTAAAAAAACTCTGATCATGTTTGTTAAAAAACAATGGTTTGTTGTTTTTAAAAATCTGCTTGCTATCTTTGGCCATCAACTAAATTGGAAGGAAGCTTTATTGGGATTTGGATTACACACCAATTTGATAGCTAATTCTATTAGACAGGGTATTTTATTTCATTTATGGAAAACCAGATGTTTAGCAGTGTTCTCTAATGCTTATTTTCATTTGTAATCAGTGCTTCTTCGACTTTACTCTAATATAATTTTTCGGATTGCTTCCTTGTTTTCTCACTCTCAGGGCTTATCTACGAAAAATGTCATGTCTGGCTATCAGCTTGAGCAAATTAAATCCCAAATTCTGTAGTTTGAAAATGCTAGATCACTGAAAACAAAACATCTGAAAAAGTTTATGAGATGGCTTGAGTAAAATTTCTCTCCTTAATTTTCTGTTTGTATTGGTGTTCTTTCAGCTTTCCATATTGTTCTTATTCAGTTGTGTAAGTGGTTCTTGCAAGTGGTTTCTAGTTGGCTATTGGACATTTTGAGTTGGGATGCCTTGTTCTGTTTATGCTTGTAATTGCAGCCCTATTGCTCTTTAATCTTGTATTTTGCATTTCTTCAATATTAAAAAAAAAAATAAGACACAAAGAGCAATAATAAATGCACAAAAATATAAAACGTTGAAGATAGGTTAAATCTACTAAAGAGTGAGCCACGCTCCAAATCATAGTTTAAGTCTAGTTCTAATTTACAGTGTAATTTCAATGTAGGAGCACATATGGAATAAGAAAAAGCATAATAAAAAATACCCAATACTGCAAACCAAGTCGTATTCAATTTATCAACACAACCCACATCCATGACACCTTAGAGGTAGAAAAATAATGCGTGCTATCAATAACCCACCTCCCTCAGTACTTAGAGGTAAGAATGTTGAAAAATATTATATTCATGGGATTCATTTGGTAAAAAATGTTCATAACATGTAATATCATGGGATTCTAAGTATTACCATTTATTTAAATAAAAATTACCCTTTTACCAAGGTGACGACCCATGAGTAAATTTCAGAAGAGAAATGTCTTTAGAATGGGTTAAAGTATAATACTGTGTCCTATTAGTCAGCGAGAAAAAAATTAAAATATATATTAAGAAATAAAATCCTAAAAAATACTCATTGATTTTTTAAAAAAAATTGAAAAAATCTATATGCATTATATATTTGTATATAAAGTCAAAAACATTTTTTTTTATTAATTTCAATTACCTAAACTCAAGATATTTTGAGGAGAAGATGAAGTGTATGTGACTTCTTTATGCCAAAAATTGGGACAAACTATTATGCTTTGATCCGAATATAATTTGCATAGATAAAACCCTAGATCGTATGCCTAAAGTGCTCCACAAGAAATTCTAGCTCTGGACAATATTAAATGTTGAAATGATTATTTGATATTTTTAGAATCCATGTGAGTTATCAATAAAATGTTAGTAATTTATTGTGAATAGTTGTGTAAAATGAACTACAATACTTATATATTTATAAAGAATTGAATTCAAATTAAGACTCGATAGGTGTGTTAGGGTATCCAACGATTAAAAGTGAAAAATATGGGATAAATGGAATGAGTGCAGCGTGACTTAGAAAAAATCGTCTTAAAGGCTTAAGAGCACTCTAGACAAGACCTAGAAATGTTGAGGATACTCTAAATATAAAACCCAAAACATAAAAGAAATAAAATCATAAAAAAATAAAATTAATGAAATGACACAAAATTAATAATAAATACATCAATAACACTTAATTTAGACCAATAATAAATAAATATATTAAAACTTATGTTAAGTTAAAAAACAAACAAATTCTTTTGAAACTCCTACCCCACTTTTAGTTAGCCTCTGCATATGAAGCTAGAAAGTGCGCTCTTAGCCCGCTGCAGCGTGATCATACAGGATCTCCTTGTAAGCTTAGTTGCAGCGTGGGTCCTCTGAGCAGTTAATTTTTGACATCTCTGATAGAATGTCAATCAGATTCACTAATAAAAATATAATAGTTAGGAACCAGACAAATAAAGTTTACCTTTGATAAATGTGCTCGTATGCACAAACCCAAGTTCATATCCCTCTTACGTCATTTTAAAAACTTTCATATTATTTAATTTTGAAAGTCATGTGCAGAGTCTAAATGTCTACATAAATATATTTTAACGTTTACTTGACATTAATATTAATATCGTTATCGGTATCATCAGAACATTATAATAAACAGATTGTTTAAGATTAAACTAAGATAATTTCTGTAACTAGCTCTCTAAAAACTATAATGCGTCGGATAATGATTCACATCAACATCATTATCATTATTGTTTAGGCTTAAACTAAGATTTAACTAATTAGCTTTATAAGAAATATAAAGGCTTTACTTATTGCAGATTGAAAAGTTTGACTCATAATCGAATGCACGTTTATCCCTTATCGAAATATAAAATACATATATCATATGAGATTGGACAAAAAGTTGCCATCGAGTCTACACGTTTATATCCAATCTAAATATTCAATGTGAATCTGACAAGATTTGACGTAACATTTATCGCTAACAAATCTCCTTTTTTTTTTATCAGAAATATATATTTACATATTGGAACTCATCAGTATCATATATATTTGAACTTTTAATGTCTCTATATTAAATACATGTATGGTTTGATAGGACAGACAACAAATCCTACTGAATTGACGAATAGATTTTCTGTTCATTAGGAATGAACAATCAATTATTAAGAGGGATCAGTTTGCCTTGCCAAAAATAGTATAAATTTGGCTAAGCTGAAATATAATATCACTCACAAAAATGAAGAGGATCAGCGGATGGCCTTTGCTGTTTTGCTGTTTATGGGTAAATTGTACCTTAGTTTAAGGCTATACCCAATTTGGAAGAAAGGCTTTCCCATCAGGTTTTATTTTCGGATTTGGATCTGCTGCTTAAGCCACCACAAAATTCACGGTATAATTTTAAGCATTCATAAAATTAAGCCACGTGTATAAGTTGTTTATAATATGAATGTGTGTATGTGTATTTTGTGTGTATATATACATAGATATACATATCTGTCTGCATACATATATATGTATATGCAGACAGAGATGTATATGTGTGCAGATAGATACATATATGTGTATATACATAAACGTATATGTAAACACAAAATATTTGTACACACACATATTTAAAAGAGATAATCACCAACAAATTATTAATTTATAAAAAAAATTAAGTTAAAAGTCCATACCTAATTTAAAATGATCAATTAAATATTTAAAATATGTATAAGAAGGGTCATACGTACATATACATATACATAGATATATGTCTCTGTCTACATACATATATATGTATGTGCAGATAGATACGTATATGTGTGCAGACATATATGTATGTGTGTGTGTGTGTGTGTGTGTGTGTATACACACACACACACACAAGATACACGTATACACACACGTATATGTATACACACATATATTTAAAAGAGATAACCACCAACAAATTATTAATTTATAAAAAAAATTAAGTTGAAAACCTGGACCCAACTTAAAATGTTCAATTTAATATTTAAAATATGTATAAGAAGGGTCATCACAACTCTTATACATATTTTAGATATTAAATTGATCATTTTAAGTTAGGTCTGGGCTTTCAACTTCTTTTTTTTATAAATTAATAATTTGTTGGTGGTTATCTCTTTTAAGTATATGTGTGTATGTATTTTGTGTGTGTGTATGTGTGTATATATATGTATGTATGTATATGTACATATACACATATATACATATGTATCCGTCTGCACACACATATGTATCTGTCTGCACACACACACACACACACACACGTGTGTGTGTGTGTGTGTATATATATATATATATATATATATCTGTTTACACACGTGTTTATAAATAAATACGTATATTTATGTAGACAGATACATATATGTATATATATACATACGTCTATGTATACATATATACGTCTATATATACATATATACGTATATGTACACACAAGATACATGTATACACACAAGTATATGTATACACACATATACTTAAAAAAGATAAGCACCAACAAATTATTAATTTATAAAAAAATTATGCTGAAAGCCCAGACCCAACTTAAAATGATCAATTTAATATTTAAAATATGTATAAGAGTTGTGATGAGCCTCTTCAAACATGATTCTTTGTTATATTTTAAAAATTAGATTTTTTGTTTAAAAATTTAAGAAATATTTTATTTGTATAATTATCTAATTTGACCAAAAATAATATATTATATATTGTTTATAGCTAATTTTTTAATTTCATAATTAACTATGATAATTATTTAATTTAATATTTAAAAAAAAAATTACTCCTTTTAATGAAAAGATTAATTTTATTTCAAATTTTAATTGAGATTATTATTATTATTATTATATTTTTTAAATAAAAATTTATAAATAATATTTTGAAATATGAAATAAAAATATATATATTTATTTTAGAAACTAAATTTAAATTATATATTAAAATATTTATTTAAAAATAATTATATATCTTTTTAAAATTGTAAGTATTATATAATTAAAAAAACAATAAAATATATAAAATTACAGTAACATTAAAAAACCAGTTCATATTTTACACCAGAATAGTACAGTGGAAACATATAATCAATTACATAATTCAATTACGAAAGCTGGGCTTGAGTTTTATGCCTTAAGATATCACTTTTGTTACATTGCTCATTTTATGCTCATTTTATTGAAATACTTCAATTACGAAAGCTGGGCTTGAGTTTTATGCCTTAAGATATCACTTTTGTTATATTGCTACTATCATCCTTATATCCGAGTTGACAATTTTTGTATAGAGTTTTTATATGGTGAATTGCAAACATTGAAAAAAATTGGTTCATTGAACTAATAGGATAGGTGCTTGAAAAAACTAAATAATAAAATAAATTATATTTATAAAAATATGGTTAGAAAAAACAGAGAGCATAAAATACAAATAAAAATAAAATTTCAAATTTAAACACTCCTTTTAGATTAAAAAGATCATATTTTCATGTTTTTAAATATTGGATTAAAAATAGAAAAAATACAATAAATCATTTTGAAACTAATGTATTGGAGACAATAAACTTTTTTTTTTTGAAATTAATTAATTTTTTGAATAAAATTAATTTTTAAACGATTTTTTCTTTTCTTCTTTAATCCAGTTCTCATCATAGTAAAGATATAAAATTTCATAAACGACCTCAAGCCCATTATAAACATAAACAATTGATTTATGATGGATATTTGCGAAGCACACTACTTCACCTTATTGATTTTGTCTTAGGTAAAGGAAAACACTAACAATGCAAATTAAAAGGGCATTGCTAAAGACAAGCTCTTCATTGGTTTGTGTTCATGCCTTTGTTAGCACATCGAGTCATCAGCGTGAGACCTGTTTTTGGCTTGGTGCTGCTCCTTAGTTAAACGACCTATCTATTGTTGGTTCGAAGACTCGGTAGATTTATGCTAAATGTATAAACGTCTCAAATCTGTTTCACGAGTGCAACAACTTCTACATGTCATGGATCCCCTTTGGTTTCTCCTTGGGGGCCTCTTTTCTTGTTGATGCTTCTCGGTTGTCTAAGCTCCTTCCTCCTACTTTCCTGGGTGACATCCCTGTTCGATAGCTTCCCCCAACTTGTTTCTCCTTGATACCTCTCTCCAAGAGATGGAAGTTGAGATTGGATGCAAATCCCTTTTTGGCAAGTGTGGGCAAGTTTCTCTCTATCTCCGCACTTTCTTGTTGGGCTTCTAAGGTTTGGAAGTTTGTTGTTGAACCTTCCTTCACCTTACTCAATTTCGGGTTTTTTCTTGTCAAATTCCAGAGTTCTGTTGACAAAGAATTTGGTCTTAATTTTGGGCCTTAGTTTTTTAAGAACTTTGGTTTTTTTGGGTGCCCTTGGTCCCCTCTCTTTGATCCTGAGAGGACTCAAGTTTCAGTTGCTCCACTGTGGATTAGGCTATATAATCTTCTACCTATTTTATGGAATGAGAAGTTTATTAAGTTGTTGGTGGATTGGGTTGGCTCATTCGTGAGTGTGGACATCTCCTCTTGGAATATCAGATTTGTTAGGGTCTGTGATATTATGGATCTCTCCGTTCTACTCTTCCATTCTGTTAACCTACTCTCTTTATGTGGTTCGTGGACTCAGTTCCTTAACTATGAAGGACTTCCTTTCCATTGTTTTCGTTGCAACCTTCTTAGACATCAAATCACTGAGTGTCCTTCCAGGAAAAAATGGCACTCTACTCCCTGACCCTCTCAAGCTTGGTTGAGGAAAGTTGGAACTTTTGATCAAGACTTCTTGCAGTGAAATCATGACAAGTTCTTTCATCCTCCTTTTTCTAGGGATGTCCATGCAGATGACTGCTCAAAGGAGGTGCCTTCAACAGTACTCAGTAAAAATTTTTGTAGGTGTTTTCATCCTCCCCTCCTAAGCATTTATTTTTTCTTATTGTGATAGATTCTTCCTCTAGGCTTGGTGGTGGTCTGGATGCAGTGTGGTCTAGCGAAGTTGCTGCGGTTTTTCCCACCCCCCTTATTTTTCCCTCCCCCCTTTCCCCCATTCTTATCCCTCACACCTTATTTGTTGATCCTTCCCCTCCTCATTATGCCCCCCCTTAGTGCCCTCTTCCCACTCTATGTCTTCCCCTTCTCTCCTGTTGTTGACCCTTCGACCAAGCATCCCAAGGAAATAAAAGCTAACATAGTCACCATTGCTAAGAAGAAGGGCATGCACTCTAAGAGGTAGAAACGCTGAAGTCAAAGGCAAAAGTTTTGGTGAGAGAAGGATCCCATTGGATAATGGACCTCATTTCAAGGCATGGGAGAAGACTAGCCCTAGCTTACGACTGAGGGTTGCATCGCTTTTATCTAAGCTCTTTTGACTGGTTCCCACTTTCGTCATGATTTTATGTTCTTGTGTAGGTCGGATTGGCCGAAGTCTTGTATAAGTATATCAGACTCCCTTTTAAGTTTGTCATTTCTTATTGGCAGAGGTTTGACGACTTGTTGTATTTCTGCTCTACTTTGCCTTTTGTTTCGTTGTGTCTTTCTCCCATTTCTACTTGATTTTTATTGTTGTCGGTGGTTTCTCGCTTCTTTGTATTATCAGAGATTAGACCCTTTTTTGTGTTCCAACACCGATTCATAACTCCGGTCAAAAGTATTCAATATCGTTCATAGCTCTAACTTCAAAAGTGTTTACCTACTAAATTATATATATATATATATATAATTATTTAGTAGGTAGACACTTTTGAAGTTAGAGCTATGAAAGAGATAAATTATATATATATATATATCTCGTTCATAGCTCTAACTTCAAAAGTGTCTACCTACTAAATATATATATATATATATATATATATATATATATATATATATATATATATATATATATATATATATATATATATATATATATATATATATATATATGTTGATTATATTTTTATTTTATAGTTTTAATTATATATAATTTTATTTTAGTTATGTCGATTATTTTTTTATTTTATAATTTTAGTTTTATATATATATGAAACTCCGTGTGTGGTTGTCATTATAGTTTATGTCTCTTGTTCCTTGGATATCAATTTTAAAAAAGAAAAAAGAAAAAAGAAAAGGAGACATGAGAGTGAACTTATATCATAAGTATGTAAAAATTTAATCATAAGTTTTTTTGTTGATCATGACTTTATGCATGATCTTAATCTAAGAGTCCTTTTGTCATATCAAGTTGCTATCATCAAGAATTGATTTCTGTTGGTTCTTTGTGAACCAAACAACTTCTTCAATTGAACCAGCAACCATTCACTTAACTCTAAATTTTATCAAAAAAAGATTCACAAATTAATTGAAGTAAAGGAGAGTGACCAATTATTAAATAGAGCCCTATAATTTTGATAAAACATAGAAATAAAAAAACCAATTTTAAATTTAAAAATATAAAAAGTTATTATAAAAATATCACATTATAATAATACATATACTCAATAACAAATATGTAAAATCGAATCACAAAATGCTATATAAAATTATCTATTCACAATTATTCATCCATCTTTTCTTTATAAACTAATTTAAAATTAAATTTTCCCATCAATTAAACACATCAAATAAAAATGACAATGTTACATAATTAAATATATTACATAACAACAATGCACCTGTATAATTGTAAACACCCATAAAACTAAGGGTACATCGACTAATGTCTCCCCCTAAGTAATGTGAATGTAGGATATGGTTGAAGGTGGACCACCCACCGTATGTATCCCTACGATAAATGCCAATATAAAATCATATAAGATTGAAGTCAGTATCAGACTGCAATTTTGCATGTGACCAATATTAATGGCTAGAGAAAAATGCCAAAACTGTAACAATGAATTCTGAATTGACCTAACGCGTGTCAAGAGCTGTATGTTAATTTCAATTATTAATGGCTTTTAGCTCGTCTTTTGTGAGGACGGTTCAAAACATGGGTTGCACGCTTGCCAGAACAGGCAAACTCAATGGTTATTGATTGGATTCTCCTAAAAGTCATATTTAGTGTGGATAAGGAGTTTGCCTTGCAAAAAATAGTATAAATTTGGCTAAGCTGCAATTGAATGTGACTCACAAAAATGAGGAGGATGAGCGGATGGCCTCTGCTGTTTTGCTGCTTATGGGTATATTGTACCTTAGTTGAAGGCTATAGCCAATTTGGAAGAAAGGCTTTCCCATCAGATTTTATTTTCGGATTGGGATCTGCTGCTTACCAGGTTCTTCTTTGTTTTGGTTTGCTTTGCTCACTTTTTAGAACTTATTTAGTATTCACAGCATTGGGTTGATTTTATTTTACAGTATGAAGGAGCAGCTCATGAGGATGGAAAGGGTCAAAGTATTTGGGATACCTTTGCCCACACTCCAGGTTCGATTTAGCGGATAACATTGTTATTTTGGTGACACTAATCATAACCAGGCGTGGTTTTTTTAAGCCTGACCATTTGGTTAATGCAGGGAAAATTATTGACAACAGCAATGGCGATGTTGCCAATGATCAATACCACCGATATAAGGTTTGTTTCTGCGTTACAATATGGAATGGATATTAATTATATTTTCAGTTTGGTATTTTCAGAGTAGTAACAATGAATCATATTTTATTGGATTTATCTGTGTCAAAATAATTTTCAGATCTTGTTGTATTGGATTTATAGATCCTGTATACAGATGAATCCAGAAGGATATTTATTCAGTAGTGTATGTTTTGTTGTTGCATTCAGTAGGAAATAGGAGAAATTGATTATTGATTTAGACGAGATTCAGATCTGTGAATGAAGTTGATGAATTTGACAGGAGGATGTTAAACTTTTGGTCGATTTGGGAGTCAATTCCTATAGATTTTCAATATCCTGGACTCGCATCTTCCCAAGTATGTATCTGTAAATGGTTGAATTTTATATAATTTAAAAGTATTGATTTGTTTTATTATTTTCTGTTAACCCCATTTTCGTTTGGACAGAGGGGAGAGGTGTTGTGAACCAAAAAGGAATAGCTTATTACAACAATCTAATAGACGAGCTTCTTAAAAATGGTAAGGATGTTAAGATATTGCAGCATGAAGAAAATATATTTAGGGGTTTCTAAAATCAATGGTGAAATCACAGGTATCCAGCCGTTCGTGACCATATATCACTGGGATCTTCCACAAGTTCTTGAAGATGAGTATGGAGGTTTCCTGAGCGAAAAAATTCTGTAAGATACACACATAGAATCTCTGTCTCTGTATTTCTTTAGAAAATCTTAGAGGCTCAGTATTCATGTAATGCTTGTGTTTTTTTCACGTCCAGCAAAGATTTTACAAACTATGCAAACACATGCTTTGAAGCGTTTGGCGATCGAGTGAAGAACTGGGTAACCATAAATGAATTACTAAGCATCAGCGTGTATGCATATAACTATGGAAGTCTTGCTCCTGGCCGTTGCTCCAAAAGTGTTGGCAATTGCTCTGCTGGAAATTCCGCCATCGAGTGCTATATAGTCACTCACAATTTGCTTCTTGCTCATGCTGCCACTGTTAAACTATACAGAGACAAATTTCAAGTATGCCCTCAGATTTCACTCCACTTTAATCTATTAACAGAGCTCTTTGTTTGTAAACATTATGAGTAAGCTTGTTTTGTTGAACTCTGCAGAAAAAACAGAAGGGATCTATCGGCGTCACGCTGGTCACCCACTGGTTTTTGCCTCACACTAGTACTTTAAACGATTACAGAGCCAGCCGACGGGCTCTGGATTTCTTCTTTGGCTGGTATATGGATCCTCTGACTAAAGGTGAATACCCCAAATCAATGCGAGATATATTGGGTGCCCGGCTCCCCCAGTTCACGGCAGCACAATCTCAGCTAGTGAAGGGCTCATTCGATTTCCTTGGGCTCAACTATTATACTGGAATGTATGCTGTGAATTACAACCCTGCGCACAATCCCATGGACAACAATTTCACAGACGATGCCCGAGTGTCTTTAGTCTGTGAGTGAAGCACATAATTAGTACTTGATAAATATAATTTATTTACTAGTTTATAAACTTGCTCACATAACACTACGTATGATGTGCAGATGAACGTAATGGCGTTTTGATTGGACAACAGGTAAGATGGTAAAATTAATAGATAAGAGCAATAGTATTTCTACATTCCATTTAAATTTTAGTAAGTGTTTTCTCGACGTTACTAATTACATTCGATAATTTTATATGAAAATTATTTTGATGTATGTTTTAAATTACATTTCGAAATCTATCATGAGAATCATCTTATTCATGAGTTATAACATATGATTGAAAACTTAAATCCAAAAATATTCACACAATTATAAAGTAAGAGAAATGATTCTTTGGATCTACTGATTATTTTTTTCAAATGACTGACTATAATACTGTATTTATCATCTCAGGGAGGAGCAGATTGGATTCATGTTTATCCACGAGGAATCAGAGAATTACTTAACCACGTGAAAAAAGAATACAACAACCCGCCTGTTTACATCACAGAGAATGGTAATATACAGAAGCCGCCGAGAATGGGCATCTCAATAACTAAATAAATATGCATTGTTTTACAACAAAGGTTTAACTGTGTGCAGGGATCGATGATGCATACAATCCCAACATGGCTTTGGGGGAACATTTGAATGACACGTGGCGTATTAACTACCATTCAAGGCATTTGTTAAACATTCAACTAGCGATAAGGTATCAGTGGCTCTCTTTTATTTCCCACTTGTTTACTTTATGATTCGGCCCATTTGTAGGCTTCCAAGAACCTGCAACTGACCCGGGCCTCGAATAGTGACCTATATTTTTTAAATAATTATCTAGATTTTTTTAATCTATAGCTCTATATTATTTTAATAATTATTTTTGGAAGATACGTATAATTTATATTTTAATGTGAGTAAACAGGGATGGGTGCAATGTACGTGGCTATTTCGGTTGGACTTTTATGGATGCTTTTGAATGGAGCGGAGGATATATAAGCAAAATGGGGTTTTATTATGTGGATCGCAACACCTTAACCAGATATGCCAGAGCCTCTGCTCACTGGTTCAAGAGCTTTTTAAGTCATTGATGATTTGTACGGTATATTTCATATGATATTATAATAAGTAACTGGGAGTCCAGGGCCATCATCTATGCTATTTGTATGGTTAATTTTATAACAACGTTGATCATAATTATTGTTTGTATGTTTAATGACAGTTGTTTGCATAAGACTAACCACCTTAAATAGTATTTTTTAAAAAAGACTTATATAAAAAAGTTATTTTTTAATTTTTAGTATTTTATTATTGAATTTATTTTTAAGAAAGAGATGATTGAAATCAATACTACTAAAATAAAAATCAATTAAGTTTATTATTTAATCTTTTCAAAAAAAAAAAATGATATTTTAATCAAGTCAATTGTATAATTGACATTTTCATAAAATTTTATATTATAATAAAAAAAGTATTATCATTATGAACGAAAGGGGGAATAAAATAAATTCGATACCTTACAACCAATATAATATAAGAAATAGACATTTTGAGGCCACGATTGTTGACTTGAGGGTATGTTTACTTAGGAATTTTTTTTTGATATGAATGTCGGATACATTCGAAAGAAAAATAGTGCACTTTTGTTTTACTGTTTTCAAACCTTACAAAAAAATTGTGTTGAATTTTTTGATTGACTATTTTAAAATTTGAATTTATGTCTAATGGAAATTGTATATTTCTATCAAGAATATCCGAATAAACCAATCATATTGTAGATAACAATTATTAACAAAATAAAAATTTGTTATTTTTTCCTCAAACATTAAGGAATTGAAAATATGTGTTATTTTTTCCTCAAACATTAAGGAATTGAAAATATTTGTTATTTTTTCCTCAAAACATTAAGGAATTGAATTAATTTTTGACTTGCAAATTTGGAACAAATATAAGGTAGATCATAATCAAATGAACAAATCAAAGGAACCATAATTCAAACACTACTTCAAAAATGTGTATAAATCTAATCAGACAAAGGAAATTTGCCATCACAAAACCACAACAAATTGAAACACCATGGCCCTTAAATGAAAGGTTTCACTATGAAACCACATATTACAATGTCTAAAAACTAGCTAATGAAAGTCATTTAAACTTGAGTAAATAATGAAATGAACTCTCAAAACTGTAAAAATGGCTTATAATTTTGACCTTACAATGCAAGAATAGTGGTGGAAGAAAGAAATAAAATATAATTAAAACCAAAAAAACTTCATATTTTACTACAAGAGAAAAAAATGCTACTTTTACTGTAACTTATCAAAAAAATTACCTCATACAAGCCTCTTATAGAATCTAGAATATGATTTTATAAAAGTGTGACTACCCAAAACTTGATGTCATGAATGCTTTGCTCAATGGTCTGTAGAACTGCTTGGAAAATGCTATAGAAAAACCTCAATACCTCTATTCTATTTGAAAATTCTATATCCTTATTGCTATAAAAATTAATAAATAGACCCCGCCTTTATTCAAATAACCTATTTTTTCACACACAGATATATGCCTAAAAAGGAAGATTTAGACAGTACCTAGTTATAAAAGATGTTACCCCCCATCACCAACTAACACCTCTTCACACTTGTGCTATGTGTTGTGGGCCTCATTGAATTTCTTCATCTTATTCCCAACTATCAATTACATCGTCGTGTGTGATATTGTACATTAAAAGTTAAACTTACATCTTTTACATATGTTTGTGGATGAATCTTTTGAACTTTGATTTATTCTTCACCACTTTCCATCTTTGCACCTATATGTGCTAGTTTCTATCCAAGTGTCTTTTTGCCCTTTTTGTTTTTTAATAATCAATTTAACTATATATTTTGTATTCATATAGTTTGTTGTGTTAGTCCTCATTTTTTATTTTAGAAAAATATAAATATTATATATACATCAATATAGCTAATAATAATACTTTCTAATATAACATCTTATTATAATAATATTAATATATACTAATTTTAGGAATATTAAAATGAATATCAAATTATTATTTCTTAATACTTCATCTATAAAAGTTGAGTTAGGGTTGGCTTTCATGGGTTCATAGTGAGATATGACTTTTGATTTACACTATTTTGTTTCATAAGACCTCACATTACCAAAACAAAAATTTCATCCCTTACAACATAACTTATACTCTTCAATATAACATCTTCAACTCTCACAACAAAAGCTATAACAAATAGGGTGGTCCCTAAAATTAGATAAAATAGACTGCCATAGGGCTTGGAGAGAGTATGCAAAGTCTGGTAGAGATTCGAACCCAAGGTAAATAAACTACCCCAAAATGGCAATGCTTATGGTCTTAGTGGCAATTTTACTTTTCCTCCATTCACCAAATAAAGAGAAATGTGCAATTTTTATGAATATAATGGATGTTGTTATTGTTATTGAAAATGAGAATTAAAAAAGCTTGGAAATATTGGTATCCATATCTATTTGTATACAAAATATTGCATCATTCAATTACATTATATGGGAGCCACATTTCATTGAAGATGCATTTTCATGATATTCTGTATGTGTTTATGTATCACTTGACATGGTCAAAATAGGAGCATGACAAATTGCAATATTTGGCCTCATTGCTATAATCTAAACAACAATAGGTGTCATATAGTTGTTGCACATATGTCTTTCACAGTTACTCTTCACAAAGGTTGCTCAATATTGTGGTGAATAATATACACCTTTTAGATAGGGGTTTGAAGATAACATATTATCGTCAGTAGAATATGTGTTTGAATTGCTTCCTTCATTGTCATTCCTGAAGAGAGAAACTGTAGCATCATTTGCTACTATTATTTGAAATGACTTATAAGATTTAGACATTAGTACACCATTACTACTACCTAACATGTTGCCCAAGAATCTTGAATTATAGCTTGTGTTAGTAGCATCCAATTGACAATTGCATCTACAAATATTAATAATGACTATTGTGGTCTTACTTGCATGACACAACCCTATATTGATTATATGCATGCTATTAAAATACATTTAAAGGCCATCCTCCATGTCCACTTGGATAATCATGAGCATTAGTAAATTTGGTTAATGTATTTGATATTTGTCAATTCATTTCCTCATCCTTGATTTATTTTCCAAATCCTCCTATGAGCAATGTGCTTCTTTCAATGATACTATGCACATTATATCTACTCATATCAAAGTTTGTCATAATATTAAGACCTCTGAATTTGATGGCAACAATGTAATATGATTGAATAGCCTCTTATTGTGTACCCGTCAAGTTAACTCAATAAAATGATAAGAAATAATATTTGTTTTGTCTCAATGATATTCTTGTAAATAAAATTATAAAAAAAAAACCCGCACTATAGTTCAAAAAATTATAATTCTATTTACATAAAAATAATAAACTATATAAATTTAAGCATTGTTGCTTAAATGTTAAAAAAGCATATTCACCACATCACATTGACATTTTTTTGAAAGATACACTGAATTTTCATTTGTCTGCCATACAAAAAGGCAGGTATTCCAACTACAATGTAACCCTTGTTTAATAAGCTACTAAAATTTTAATATTATGTTTTCTAGAGTTTATTTGATAACATGTTTGGTTCTCTTAGTACCAATGAAAAAAATGATTTTTAAATGTCTTATTTTCATGGGAGGAAAATATAAGAAGCCATCCTGTTGACTCTTCCTATAATACCTTCTCCAAGTACTAAACAATATGTATTCTTCCAAACAACCTTTCATTGTTTGTTTTCATGATGAACCATTGTAGCACACCCATGATAGCATAAATTAAAAACACACAACAATCTATTGGGTTAATATTTGAACTAAATTTCTCTTATCAACATTGTATGCAACCACAACATTTTCACTTAATATGCACACAAAAACATTTTTAGAGAGTCTTTTAATAGAATACCACCTATAAATATTTGTAAGGTTTAGTTTTGGATAAAAACCATTCACTATTTAGTTTCATAATAGAGCATTGTATCACACTGGTAAGTGCACCAAGTTGATGAACCATTTCTTGACATTGTCATGAAATCAAAAGAAACGCATACACATTATTGACATGATGTGTACACATTATGTTTATGTAGGCTCAGTTATTATTGGGCCTGAATTTCATATGTTTTATATACACATAGAAACACATACATGTTATAACATGTACACATTTATAAAAACATGTTATAAAAATTAAAAAAAATGTTTCATTCCTCATTTCATCTCTAATTTCACTCAACTTTTCTCTTCCACATCACATATTGCATTCATGTTATGACCTACAATTTCTAAGAGGATACAAATTGACCACCATACACCACACTCACTTGAGCTTAAGCCAACAAATTGACAATCCCACACCAAAAGAGAGGTTAGTAAACTAAATTCCTACAATTTAACACAAAAATTACTAATTATTTTAGATTTTCATTATTATTTTTATCTGTGTATCCTATTCAAGTGCAAGACAAAACCATCCCAATCCTCTCAACCCTTCTAACCCTCCTAAACCTCCTAGCTATCCTAACCCTCTTAACCCTCCTAACCATCCTATAATTCCACAAGACTCCCCATGTAGTTATGAGAATTTGGCTACCCATATCGTCAAAAATAAACTATGAATTGAAGAGATAATTAAGAGAATGAGGGACCACCCACCATACTTCATTTGTAGATAGCTTGGAGACATTAGTAGGCCAAGTTGACTCAATAACGGGTCAAATTGATAGATGGACATATTATAGAGATAGATATAGGGCTTACTATGATGACAAATTATCAGCACATACTATGAAGGATAAAAAAAAACCATAAAATACCAAATTTGTGCATTATTCATTGACCCATTAACCAATGCACTGCCTCCATAACCTACAAATGGTTCCCAATCCATTAATGCCAATATAATTTGATAAGGGATAATTTTT